>PVIW01004595.1:0-127880 GCA_004026585.1 Noctilio leporinus | reverse complement strand
GGTGGCATAGTGGATAAGGTGCCGGCCTGCAAACCCAAAGGTTGCTGGTTCGATTCCCAGCCAGGGCACATAATCAGGTTGCAAGCCAGGTCTCCAGCCAGCTCTGTAGCTGGAGGCAGGTGAAAGGCAACCATACATTGATGTTTCTCTCCCTCTCTGCCTCTCTTCCTTCCCCTCTCTCTGAAAATAATAAATAAAATTAAAAAAAAAAAAAAAAAAAAGAGTCCACGTGATTTAAAAAAAAAAAAAAAATGTTTTTGGTGAAGTTTGTGGTAATATTAATGAATGTGGGGTTTTTAGGACTATTTTATAGTGACAGAATCAACCATTGGAAGATTTGCATAAACTAATGAACCAATTTTTCTAAATAGTCAGTGCATGAATAAAAGATACATTCAAAGTGCGGAATACATGAATGGATTTTAATATAACCAAGTAGGGAAAAGTTCATCAATATAGTTTCAGATTCTGTATCACAGCTAACCTTTTAGAAATGGCTACTGTTGAGATTTGGCACAGTAGTGAAGGATACCCACAATTATCTGAAAAGGCTATAAAATACTCTGCCCTTTTCCAGCTCATCTTTCTGCCAGACGACACTTTCTTCATGTGCATCAACCAAAACAAACATCTCAACAGATTAAATACAGAGGCAGAAAAGAGAATTCAGCTGTGTTCTATTCAATATTAAGCCAGATATTAAAGAGGTTTGCTAAACTACAAAACAATGCCCTTCTTGTCACTTTTCTGTTTTATCCTCAGTAACTTTTACAAGTTTGAAAGGGTTCTGAAGCCAAAAAGTTCAAGAATCAAGCAGTGGGAGGGAATGGGAAGGAGGAAAAGGTCTGGAAGGTGGTACAAAGTCCAAGATCCCTTAGGCTTTTCATTCTGGGGCGGTGCTCAGCTGAAGGCACCTGGGGATGTTGAGAATTGTACATATTTGGAGAGACAGAGGGTGTATATTATTGCTTCCTCATCTTCTACCTGTGGACAAATGTGTTCAACTTCTGCACACTTGCTCAAACACCAAACATAGAAATCATCCATTGTTCCTTCTCATCCTCCATCCTGTTGGCTTCACTCATTAAATATAATAAAAACCCACTTGCTTCTCACCATCCTTCCCTCCATTTCTACCACCAGCCATCAAGGCCACACAAGAGGGGGTGCAATAATATTGTCCTTGACTTTTTTTAAACCTCCCTATCCCAAATCCTTGAGTAGTTTCCTCGTATGATGACTCTGGGCTTGGCCATGTGACTGACTTGCTTTTGCCAATGGGATGGCAGCAAGCATAAAGTCACTTGCACTTGGGACTTGCTCTCTCTGACTACTTTTAGAACATTGTCACCACCATATGAACCAGCCTGGATGGTGAGGGATTCATGGCTTAGTCCTCCTCATTCCCTCCGTGGTTGGGTCACCCCCAGTTGACTGTAGATCATGTAGATACATGTAGCCCAGCCAATATGTGTGAGGCATTGAGGGAATAAGAGTTTCTTGCCTCAAAGGAGCTGTTGTTTAGGAGGTAAGCGAAAGCAAAGCATTATGGGAAGTGGTGTTTCTAAGTTATTCTCCATTATCTGAGGAATTCTGATGGGCCCAGGAGGCAGTGGGAGGGAATGAGAAGGAGGAAAAGGTCTGGAAGGTAATGCAATGTCCAAGATCCCTTAGGCTTTTCATTCTGGGGCTGTGCTCAGCTGCGGGCACCTGGGGATGTTGAGAATGTGCCAGAAGGACCACAGGCAATTGAATAGGCCCTGCAAATAATCTTCACCAGGGCTCGTAATTGTACATTTTCTCTTTCTCCATTTCTTCCATCCTCAGGGTCCTCAGAACCCACTGCCGGAACTTCAGAGTCCATGCCAGCAATGAGCACAAGAGACCCCTTAGTCCTTCTGCTGTGCACCTGGCCTTGTGCTCCCCACTGAGCCCCCAGCCTGGTCAGAGCTGTGGGGCTGTAGGCTCCATTCATCTACAGACAAAAGAGGGAACAGGGGATGAGGCCTGGGAGGGGGTCTCCTTTCATACCCCAGTATGACAGTATGACCAGTAGGTCAGCAGGGAGTGATGTGTATTCTTATGTAGATTTCTAGCAACATTGTTAGGGATTCAGGTGTAAATAAAACTTCTCACTCTACAGCTGTGGAAGCTGAGGTAAAAGTCAGGGGGACCCAACCCCCGTTAGGTTTATTAAGGACAGAACTTTATTTTCAGCCTTCGAGTTCCTTTGCAAACACCAGTGCTGAAATCATGTGATGCCACATTGGACAATGGATTTGATCAATTTAGTTCAACAATGGCTTTGTTAGGGTGGGGAATCAGGCTTTGAACTAAACTGACCAGTAGTCAAGAGGGTGGTGGCTTTGGTATTTTTTAATGATGTGGCTGAAAAGGAGCGGTCCTGCTGAGGGCAGGTGCTGAGTCACGTGACTTCTTTACATGGGAATCAAGGCTTCGTTTGGTGTCTGTTTATCTGATGGACCATGCGGCAAACGTGGGAAGGGTTTTAATAAAATGCTGCAGTAATATAAGAAACCTAATTTCATTAGATATGCTAGAAGCAAGACCGGTAAGGCAAGTCCACTGTGGCGTCATGAGCATTTTGGTTTCTGGATCAACAGAATGGGAGGCATTGATCTTAGGATATTGGAGCGCTTAGTCGATTTCAAAGTTGTGAAAAAATTGCAACTTTGCCAACATTAAGCGATAGCTATGTGCATGTTTAGATTTACTAAATGACATGTTTGACCTTGGTCAAAATTATAATTACATTTTGCATATCACTGATCAGGATGATAAATAATAATCACATGCTAGCATTATGAAGTATCATTATAATTGTTTCCCTAGTTTGCTCTTTTTTCAAGTGCTTTTTAAAACTTTTTCCTCCTTTAATTTAACATATTCCAGATTACTTTTTTATTACCTAATTTTCAGGGAATGCTGTTTATAATAGAAGGGACCTTCCCCATGTAAGTTTCACCAAATTAGATGGGCAATGAAGGCTCGTGCCATAATTTGAAGGAATGAGCATATTTAGAATTCTGAGATGCACAAAATAATTGCATGCAGCACAAAAACCTTGATGTTCCTAGGAAAAAATGAGCGCTCCCCTTCAAGTTCCAGAGCATGACCCTAAGTAGAAAAGCACTAACCGGAGAAATGTCTCAGTCTGGCGTGAGAATCACAGTGTCCCCTCCTCTGCCCACTTCCAATGGCCCCTGTGTAACCTGAGACTGGAGAGCACTGGCCTTGAACATGGCAGCTCTCTCAAAGGGTTTCAGACCCAACTCGGCCTCTAACAGCTGTGTAGGATTTGCAGGAGGTGAATTTGGCTTTCTAAAAATCTCACGTTCTTTTTCGTGAGATTGGACTAGCTTGGAAGTTTTCAACCTTGTTGCTGCTGTCAAATGTTTTCTTATGTACAGTTGCAAGGAAGTGTGAGCAATCGAAGTGGGAAACCATGAAATTGTTCTGGCTGAAAAGAAGGGTGAGTGACCTTGAAGTTCTTCTCCTGAACATTCAGGATTCCAGGGAACATGATTTGAAGAAGTCTGGGCTAGGCAGACAAAAGGATCCTAAGGCCCCACTGAAAATGGATGTTGGCAACATGCCTCTTTATTCCTTGCCAGTGGTTAACATAAGAAGTCGGTAGGGTACCTCACTGGTCTAGTAATATTCTATTACATGCATGCTTTGACTCACATTTTAATTTTTGTACAACATCATATATAACTTTGGAACAAGCGAAAATATTGTCATGATGCTTTCTTACTGTGGTTCTGATGTGCATATTCAGCAGAGCCATGTCATGCCTGAAGACCTGGGGCTGGGTGGGGTTGAGTAGATTTAGGTTCAAATCCTAGCTGGTGGATTATCGCTTTTGTGATTGGAAACTCAGCATGTACTCTCCCCCAGTCCGTTTGTTTGTACAGTGGGCAGAATGAAATCTATTGCAAAGGTTTAGATCATATTTACCCAAAAAAGCTTTTAGGGGAGTGCTCTGCATAAATTAGTACTTAATAATAAAAAAAATTATTCATTGGTAATGGTAATCGTTTGAGTCAAATTTTGGGGGGCTTTCTCTTTGTGTAGATATGAAAACTATTTCCATTTTCAAGCAAAAAAAAAAAAAAATCACTTGCCCATATTACCATATAAAAGTGGTATCACCTCACCTAAATGCCTCAATTAATGAGGGAAAACTAAGTTAGGGAAGTTCTTTTCATAGTAAGCCTATAGAAATATATTTATTTTCTTGAAATATAGGTTTCTTTTATCTTCTGTTCATGCTTCTACTTTTTCTACAGACACGGGTATAAGAAATATACCCATCTCTTAGCCACTCTACGAAAATCATTGGCAAGAGCATGAAAATAAAAGGCAACTGTCTTTGGCTTTGGTGGTAGGAGAGGTAGGAGGTGGGGACCCTTGAAAGGAAAACAGCCTTCAGAGGATGTCTCCTCTTTGCTCCAAATATGGCCATCTGTGAGTTAGGGTCCAGTGTTGCTAGATGGCACAATGTTTTTAGAAGGAGGTGGAAGTTCAAAAATTTTGTGTGGAATCTCCTCATTTTAAATGTTGATTCTAGGTTTAAAAGATGGGTAGGCAGCGTGGAGACTGTGGGTGGGCTGTGGTTAAAAGCTGGTGGGTGGTGGGGAGCCAGGTGGCTGCCATGGTAGAGACACCATTGGAGAACCAGGCCTGTCTGACCCTGTCCTGTCTGACCCTCTCCTGTCCTCCTGTCTCTGCCCTGTGGGCTTCCCAAGGTGAAGCTACAAACCCTGGAAAATACCTGCATGGGACCTGGAGTCCAGCAGTAATGGCAAGACAAGTTCCTGGCCTTCCAATCTGTCAGTCCTTAGGCTGGAGGCTAAAAGGTGTTTCTTGCCCTCTCCTGCCCTGCCTTTCCCTGGTCTTTACTCCTCCTGGCCTTGACCTAGGGACCAGACACTCTCATGTGCCTGCCTTGAGACAGGAAAGCTGAGACCAAGTGTGCCCAAGTGCACTTTTCACCTAGCTGCGTAGCAAGTGGAAGAGTCATGGATGATGGAGTTGATCAATTCTGTGAAATGGGAAGAAAGAAGTGTAAGAATGTCACCTCCTTCAGAGGCTTAGTGAGCCCCCCCACCGTTGCACGTCTCTTGCAACTCTGAGCAACCTGGAGATGGGGGGATGCTTATCCTTTCTTAGGGAATGAGGTGGGGCTGGGGAAGAGGGGGCTTAGTGGGAAGGAAGAGTGAGTAGGAAGGAGGAAGATTTCCAGGGATGAGGAAAACATGGCCCAAAGGTCAGTTTCTAAATAAAGGTTTTTGTCTGGTTTTATCATGTCAAAAGTTCAATTTTCTTAGATCCATGTTTCTTCACCATTTCCAAGTCTATGACCTCAATCCAAGGGTATCCCACTGCTACCTGGCACAGCCCTCCACATAGGCTCCCTCCCCTCCACTGGCCCTCAGTTGGCTGCTGTCGATGGCTTTCTACAGCTGGGCCACCTTCAGGCTGTAGTCCTGGCACAGGACCAGAGCTTCATGTGCTGTGTTGCAGCAAGTCTAGGTCCCCTCTTTGGCCTTCATCCCATAGCCTGCACCCCTGAGTCTGATGCATGCTGCTTTTCCAGGGTTGGTTTGGAGGGGTCTGCATTATCTCCTGTTGGTCCAGACAGCCAGGTTCTCCCCAGGAGATGAGTGTGTCCCCGAGCCACCATGCTTCAGACAGCGAAGCATCAGGTCTCTACACTTGATTCTGTGCCGATGCAGGCCGTGTTGGGAAGAAGGACTATTGCTGCTAGAAATCACTCATAACTTAAAATGTAGGATGCCAAATTGGTAATAACTATAATCATAATGAAATATTTTCATGTAAGGAGATACCAGAAGGAACTATTTTTAAAATCATATTAACTGTATCAGAAGGTAGAAATCAATAGTAGATTTTCTATTTTGTAACTTTTCTGTAATGTTGTTACATTGCTGTGGTAATGAAGGAAAAGATATAAACTTTATTTTTTAAGTTAGTAAACTCTGGCAAAGGATCTCTTATAATAGCAATATAAAAATCTCAGGCTTCAAGAAATAAAAAAGTTGGATGTCAAGAGGAGAGAAAAGGGTAAATAAGCTGATAGATTATTTGCAGATATCTGCAAATTCAACATCAGTACATGCAATCATGGGTCATGTGTATTAATAAAAGGTAGGGGTTAAATTTTTCTATTGAATCAAGAACCTACATGGTAATCTATAATGGTTTAAGAAAGAATATTGTTTCTCAGAAAAATGTCCTCTTTTTTTCTTAACAAACTTGCTTTTATGGTTTATCCTTTTATTTTAAAAAAAAAAACATACAAAGCCAATTTTTTATAAAATGCAGGAGAATGCAGAAACAGCCGCTGATAGATTGCCCAGTGGAGAATTATTTATATGAAAAATCCTGCCTAAGCATAATTTTTTTGAGATGACATGTGCTTTCAAAATACAGTGTGATTTCATCTTGCATGTAAAAGTAACTGTCTTTTCTCTTTTCTTTCTTTCTTCCTTTTCCCCCCCTTTTTTTTTTTTGCTGACACCAAGAGATAGAGAACCTGCTGATGTAACACAGATGGTAGTTGGCTCAATCAATCCTGAAGCCTATAAATCTAAGTAATATACAGTATACTGTACAGTATTGAGGAAAATACCATTGATTTATGTAATTGGAAATTTGAGCAATACAATTTTACTTCATTATGTTTGCTTTTCCTCTTCAAAGGCCTGCATTTCTGATGACTGGGGCAGTTATGATTATTACAGGGCTGCAGTGCTTCCACCCTGGTCCCCTTTGGAGCACCATTTTGGGTCTGTTAGCCTTGTCGTGTGGTCTGCTGAGGTCGGAGAGTGTTCAGTATGCTGAAAAGTGAAGGTGGAATTGAGTGTCAAGATTTCTTCGTGAATAAAATTCCAGCACCTGGCACTCAAGACAAAAACACGAACAGATAAAAAAGTAGGCTGGCCAGCCAGTCAGTTTCCTTAGATTATTCACATTTCAGGCAGGCCTGTCCTGATTCTAGGAAAGTTTTTCGTAAGCTTTCAACTCATTTGTGGTCTACTTCAACCGGTACGTGGTCTCTAATGCCCTCCTTTAAAGTCAGACCAGAAGGTTCAGTACTCTTCACTTGACTCTGACTCCTTCACTCTCCTGTGGTATCCGTTGTTGCTATGTTCTCAAAGGTAGGTGGCCTTATAATATTTTGGATCCCCAGTGGAGCCTGGCACAGTTGTTATGTATATGTATATGTGTCATGGACTGAACTGTGTCTCCCAAAATCCATACGTTGAAGTCCTAACGGTAAGTACTTCCGATTGTAACCTTATTGAAAATAGGGGTGTTGCAGAAAAGTAGAAGTTAAGTAGTGTGGGCCTTTAAACAGATAGGATTGGCATCCTTATGAAAAAGGGAAATTGGGAAAGAGACACATGTACAGGGGAAATGACACGTGAACCTGGAATTAGAGAATGAGAGTGTCAAAAATTACCATTAAACCACCCGAAGCTAAAAAGGAGACATGGCACAGCACCCTTAGAAGGAACCAACTCTGATAATAAAACCTTGACCTTGGATTTCCAGCCTCCAGAACTGAGACACAATTCATTTTGCTGTTTAAACCACCCAGTTCATGCTTTGTTAAGGCAGCTATAGGAAATTATACTACGTGCTTAATAAATGTTTATTAAATCAAAATGAGAGGCTCAAAAAACTTACTGTGAACTTAAAAAAAAGTATGTTTATTAAGACATTAGAAAAATAAACTTATTTTTAGAGCAGTTTTAGGTTCACAGCAAAATTGAGTGGAAGGTTCAGAGATTTCCCATGTACACAGCCCCACACGTATACAACCTTATTCATTATCAACGTTGTACCAAGCAGTGTATTTGTTACAGCTGATGAAGCTGAATTGACCCTTCAGAATCATCAAGGCCATAGTTTACCTTAGGGTTCACTCTTGTTTATGTAGTACATTCTATGGCTGTTGATAAATGTATGACATGTATCTACCCTTACAGTATCGTATGGAATATTTTCACTGTCCTCAACATCTTCTGTGTTCTGTTTTCTATCTCGCTGTCCCTATGACCACTGATCTTTTTACTATCTCCATCATTTTCCCAAATGTTATATAATTGGAATCATATAGTACATAGCCTTTTCAGGTTGGATTGTTCCACTTAGTAATATGCATTCAAGGTGCTTTATAACTTTTCATGGGCTGATAGCTCGTTTCTTTTTAGCACTGAATAAAATTCCATTGTCTACATAGATGTACCACAGATTATCCATTCACCTACCGAAGGTCATTTTGGCTACTTCCAAGTTTCAGAAATTATGAATTAAGCTTGTATAAAAATTCCCGTGCATGTTTTTGTGGGGACATAATTTTTTCTACTCTTTTGATTACATACTAGGAAGTGTGACTGCTGGATTGCAAACTAAATATTGTATACTAAATAAAAATATATTTAATTTTGTAAAACATTGGCCAAACTACATGCTAAAATGACTGTACCATTTTGCATTCCCACTAGCAATGAATGAGAGTCCCTGCTCAAATCCTTGTGAGCATTTGGTGTTGGGATTTTCGTCATTCTGATAGGTACGGTATATTCTAATAGTGACATCTCATTGTGTTTAAATTTGTATTTCTCTGATGACACATTGAGCATTTTTTCATATGCCTGTTTGCCATGGTATACATACATCTTTTTTGGTAAAATGTGTCTTCAGGTCTTTTGCCCAGTTTTAAAATTGGGTTGTTCATGTTAGTATTGTTGAGTTTTAGGAGTTCTTTGTATGTCTTGGATGACAATCGTTTATTGAATGTGCTTTTCACAAATATTTTCTCCTAATCTATGGCTCCTCTTCTCATTCACTTAACATAGTCTTTAGCAGAGCAGATATTTTTATTTTATGAAGTCCAGAATATCACTTAGTTTTTTCATAGATCATGGCTTTGGTGTTTTTTTTTTTTCCTAAAAGGTCATTCCCATATTTAAAGTCATCTTAGACTTTTTCCTATGTTGTATTGTAGGATTTTCATCATTTTACATTTTAGGTCCATGATCCATTTTGAGTTAATTTTTGTGAAGCATATAAATTCTGTATTTAGATTTCTATTTTATTTGCATGTGGCTCACCCGCTGTACAAGCAGTTTTTATATGTTGAAAAAACTAACTTTGCTCCATTGTAGTGCCTTTGATCCTTTATTTAAGATTGGATGAACATAATTACATGGGTCCACTTCTGGGTTCTCTACTCTGTTCCATTGATCTAGTTGTATATTTTTTTGCCAGTTCCACAATATCTTGATTGCTGTAGCTTTAATGAATTGTGTCTTGAAGTTGAGTGGTGTCAGTCCTCCAGCTTTCTCTCCTTCAATGTTATGTTGGCTATTCTAGATCTTTTGCCTCTTTATAGAAACTTTATATTCAGGTCTCCAATATTCACAAAATAACTTGCTGGGATTTTGAATGAGATTGTGTTGAATCTATAGATCAAGTTGTAAAGAACTGACATCTTGACAATATTGGATCTTCCAATCCATGAATATGAAATTTTTTGTTAGCTTTTTAAATTTATATCTAAGTAGTTCAATTGTGGGGGTGTTAATGTAAATGATATTGCATTTTAAATTTCAAATGCTACTATTCCTTGTTGGTATAGTGAAAAGCAATTAAATTTGTATGTTAACCTTGTATCTTACAACCTTGCTATATTCACATGTTAGTTCGAGGAGTATTTTTTGTTGATTCCTTTGGATTTTCTACATAGACAATCATGTCATCTGTGAACAAGGACAGTTTTATTTCTTCCTTCCCAATCTGTATATCTTTTCTCTTCTTGTCTTATTGCACTAAACTATTAGTTCCAGTATGGTGTTAAAAAGGAATGATGAGAGCGGGCATTCTTGCCTTTTTCCTCATTTTAGTAGGAAAGGCTTGAGTTTGTCACCATAAGTATGGTGTTAGCTGTAGGCTTTTTATAGGTAACCTTTATCAAGTTGAGGAATCTCTTCTCTATTTTTAGCTTTTTGAGTTTTTTAAAATCTGAATGGGTGTTAGAGTTTGTCAAATACTTTAAATACATCTATTGATATGATGATGTGATTAAAGCTTTTTATTCATTGGTTTTATTGAGAGACAGGAAAGACAGAGATAGATACAAATAGAGGGGAAGAAACATTGATTTATTGTTCCACCTATCCATGCATTCATTGGTTGATTTTTGCATGGGCCCCAAAATCCTGGTTCATTGAGGCTATGCGCCAACCAAATGAGCCATCTGGCTAGGGCTTCAGGTGATTTTTTAAAACCTGTTGATGTTTTAATTACATTAATTGATTTTTGAATGTTGAAATAGTCGTGGATAACTGGGATAAATCTTACTTGGACATGGTGTATAAGTATTTTATACATTATTTGATTTGATTTTCTCTGTTTTGTTGAGGAATTTTACATCTATGTTCATAAGAGAAATCGGTCTGTAGTTTTCCTTTTTTTAAAAGATTTTATTACATTATTTTTAGAAAGAGGGGAAGGGAGAGAGGCAGAAAGGGAGAGAGACATCAATGTATGGTTGCGTTTCACCTGCCTCCAGCCACAGACCTGATTGGAGACCTGGTTTGCAACCTGGTTATGTGCCCTGGCTGGGGAATCGAACCTGTGACCTAGTTTTCCTTTCTTTTTATGTCTTTTTTATGGTTTGGTATTAGTGTAATGCTGGTCTACAATGTCTTTCAGAGGATAGAAGGACTTCCTCTGTTTCTATTCTCTGAAAGACACTGTAGAGAATTGTTATGATTTTTTCCTTCCATGTTTGGTAGAATTTAGCAGTAAACCCATCTTGGCATGGTTCTATCTGCTTTGGAGGTTATTAATTATAGATTCTATTTCTTTGATAGATATAAGCTTACTCAGATTATTTATTACTGCATGAGTTTTGGCATATTGTATCATTCAACACTTTGGTCCGTTTCATCTGGAATATCAACTCTGTAGGTTTAGAGTGTTTATAGTATTATCCTTTTAATGTCAAAAAGATCTGCTCTCTCTTTCATTTCTGATATTAGTAATTTGTGTCCTCTTGCTCTCTCTTTTCTTTTTTGTTAGCCTGGCTAGGGGCTTATCAATTTTACTCATCTTTTTAAAGAATATTTTTTGGTTTTCTTTATTTTCTCTATTGATGTTTTTGTTTTCAATTTTATAGATTTCTTCTTTAGTTCTTTTTCTAAGTTTTATTTTATTGACCATGCCATTATAGTTATTCTGATTTTTATTCTATTTGCCTCCACCCAGTACCCCCCACTTCTTCAGGTAATCCCCTCACCATTGTTCATGTCCATGGGTCATGTGTAGAAGTTCTTTGGTGACTCCATTTTCTATACTGTACTTTATATCCCCTTGGTTATTCTGTGACTTGTTATATTCTTTTTTTCTTCTTGTTTTTCTGATCGGTTGTTTTTTGCTCCCTTATGTTCCAAATCATTGGTTTTATTCTTGGTTTCATCCACTCTACTGTTGTTTCCCTGGAAGTTGTTCTTTATTTCAATTAGTGTATCTTTTATTTCTGACTGAATCTTTATTATTTCTTTATTTTCTTTTCCTAGCTTTCCAGAGTGGAAGCATAGATTATTAATTTTATATCTTTCTTCTTTTTTAATTTATGCATTCAACACTATAAATTTCCCTCACAGCACTGTTTATGCTTCATCCTACATATTTTGATAAGGTATGTTTTCATTTTTATTTAAAAATATTAAAAATTTATTTTGAGCTTTCTTCGATTCATGTATCATTTTATTTTTTAATTTTTTAAATTTTATTGTTGTTATATTACATCCATCCCCTTTTTGCTCCCCTCTGTCCCCCTCCCCACCCACCCATTCCCCTCAAAGTCAATCCCACCTGTTGTCCATGTCTATGGTTCCTTTATACTAGGTTCTTGTCTAAGCTGCTCCCCTTCCTTGCCTCTGCCTCCCCCCTCCCCCAAACCCCTTTCCCCTTGACCACTGAAGGCCTATTCGCTGTATTCATATATTTGGTTCTGTTTTGCTTGTTGTTAGTTTTGTTCATTATTGTCCTGTAATGGGTGAGATCATATGATATTTGTCCTTCACTGACTGCCTTATTTCACTAAGCATAATACTCTCTAGTTCCATCCATGTTGTTGCAAAGGGTACAAGTTCCTTCTTTCTTTCTGCTATATAGAATTCCATTGTGTAAATGTACCAAAGTTTTTTGATCCAATCATCCACTGATGGGCACTTAGGCTATTTCTAGCACTTGGATATTGTAAATAGTGCTGCTATGAACATAGGTGTACATAGGTTCTTATGAATTGGTGTTTCAGGATTCTTTGGGTATAGTCCAAGTAGTGGAATTGCTGGATCAAAAGGCAGTTCCATTTTTAGTTTTTTAAGGAAACCCCGTACTGTTTTCCATAGTGGCTGCACCAGCCTACATTCCCACCAACAGTGCACGAGGGTTCCCGTTGCCCCACATCCTCGCCAACATTTGTTGTTTGTTGATTTGTTGATGATTGCCATTCTGACAGGTGTGAGGTGGTATCTTATTGTGGTTTTAATTTGCATCTCTCTGATGACTAGTGATGTTGAGCATTCTTTCATATGCCTCTGGGCCCTTTGTATATCTTTCTTGTGAGTTGTCTGTTCAGGTCCTTTGCCCATTTTTTAATTGGGCTATCTGTCTCCCTGGTGTTGAGTCACATTAGTTCTTTATATATTTTGGAGATCAGACCCTTGTCTGAGGTATCATTGGCAATTATGTTTTCCCATACAGTTGGTTCCCTTTGAATTTTGCTGATATTTTCTTTAGCTGAACAGAAACATTTCAATTTGATATAGTCCCATTTCATGTGTCATTTTAAAGTATGTTGTTTAATACCTACATATTTGGGGATATTTCAGTTATCTTTCTATTATTGATTTCTACCACATTTATTATTGCTTTGCATTCATTGCTCTTATTGGTTGTTCCTATTTTTGTCTTTTTCCCTTTTCTACTTTTTGTGTCTCTTATTGAACATTTTGTGATTCTATTTTCCCCTTTCTTTGTGTATCAGTTGTGTCTTTGCTATGTTCTGAATGTTTACGTCTTTCTCAAATCCCTCTGTTGAAATACTAACCCCCAAGTGATAGTATGAGTATGTGATTAGGTTATGAGAGTGAAACCCTCATGTAAGTGATTAGTGTTTTTATAAAAGAGATCCCACAGATCTCCCTAGCCCTTTCCACCACATTAGGATACCAGAGGTCTGTGACTGGGACAAGAGCCCTTACCCAGCTTCTCTTTGCCCTGCCTCCAGAACCATGCATTGTTTATAAACCATCTACTCTGTGGTATTGGTATTTTGTTATAGTAGTTGAAATGAACTAAGACAGCTTTCTTTTCTTTCCTTTAAAAATAATCATTTTCCTAGAGTTTGCAATACTCATTTACAATTAACCCATTTTCAAATAGCAATACACTGTTTCACAAATAGTAGAAGTGCCTTCTAACTACAGGATAATTCTAAGTCCTCCCTCCTGTCCCTTGAGTCATTCTGTCATTTATTTCACTTATATATAAACATATGTAGTTTGATACATTGCTGTTATTATATTTTGAATCAATTGCTGTTCAGCCAATTAAGTATAAGAAAAGAGAAGTTTTTACTTTACTTCATTTATTTCTTCTCTGGTGCTCTTTCTTTATGTAGACCTGAATTGCTGATGTATATCATTTTCCTTCTTAAAGAATTTCTTGTAACATTTCTTGGATGGCAGAAAAATTCCTAATGGTAAAAATTTCTCTCAATTTCTATCTGAGAAAATATTTATTTCTCCTTCACTTCTGAAGCATAATTTCTCAGGGTAGAAAATCCTAGGTGAATGTTTCTTCTTTTTTTTCCTCTCACCACTTTAAATATTTCACTTCACTTTCTACTTGCTTGCATGGTTTCTGAGAGGTTAGATGTAATTTTTATATTTGTTCCTCTATAAGTAGAGTGGTTTTTTTCTGGCTTCTTTCAAGAAATTTTTATCTTTGATAATTCCAACATCCCTGCCATATTTGAGCCTGGCTCTGATGCTTGCTCTGTCTTTTCAAAGTGTTTTTTTTTTTTTTATCCCCTTTCGCTATCCCTTGTAAATTTTTGATGCTGTACATAATGTACTGAGTGAAAGGAACTCCAGTAAATAGGCTTTTAGTGATGTGGAGGCATGGTTTGGGGGAAGGTGAGTGTTCCTCAGTCCTATGATTAGCACACAGTCTTCAATGAACCTGGGCCTCTGAACCATGGACTTCACCTGTTACAGGGCACTGCTCAGTCTCCTGGCGTTCTAGGTGGGGCCTGATGGCTAGAGTGGGCTAGAGTTGTTTCCCTTCTTCTGGGCTGGTTAGGCCCCAATAAAGCACTAAAGCACCAATATTTTAGGCTCCATAAGTAGATTCTCTTGAGGACAGACCTTGTTAAGAATAGGATACTCTGGTATGTTTCTAAAGGGCTCTATTTCCCACCCCTAGCCAGAAGCATGGGGTTTTTCTTCTTCTTCTTCTTCTTCTTTTTTTGATATTCACTATAAGAACATGGTCCATCTCTTGGAGGTATAACTCACAAAAGTATGAGGCCCCACCATGACTGGAAATTTTATCTTTCAGAGTTGAAACAACCTGCAGCAATTTCTCAATTATATAGTTTAGATTTTCTACCCTACTCCTGGTTCCCTGTGGAGATTTCTGCTCTTACAAGTTGTGAGTCTCTGTAACTTCCTGTCTCTCTTTCCAGTTTTTGAAGCAATGCTTTGCCCCATGACCTTACTTTCTGACTGACAACTTTCGAGCTCCTTACATGCTGGATTGGTAACCAGGAATCCTGTAGACTTTTTAATTACCTGCTGGAATCAGACATAGTTACTCTGGTCCTGTGTGTGAGGCAAAGACAGATTCACTGTACTTGGAATATTATGTGATTTTAAAATTATAATATAGTACAGAGACTTTAATAGTTCACTAGATATAATGTGAATTTGAGTTAAAATATCAAAGAAAGTTTCCTCAAATAAATTACTTGCTGTAAGAAATGATCACATTTTTAAAAAGATTTTATTTATTATTTTTAGAGAGAGGGGAAGGGAGAGAGGCATAGAGGGAGAGAAACATCAGCATATGGTTGCCTTTCACCTGCCTCCAGCTACGGACCTTGCTGGAGGCCTGGCTTACAACCTGGTTATGTGCCCTGGCTGGGAATCGAACCAGTAACCTTTGGGTTCGTGAGCCAGCACCTATCCATTGAGCTACCAGCCAGGGCTAGAAATGATCACATTTAATTAATCAAAACAGAAAAACAAATTAGATAAATTTAGTCATTTGTATTTTATTAAAAGCCAAATAGAAATATAAAACATCATTCATATTACTTTGTTCTGCTCCAATATGTGCCATTCAAAAATATCCCAATTCAAAATGAGAATGATATATTATTTTTAGGATCCCGTAGTCACCTGCTATCAGAGGTTATATTGGATCGTTATAGTGGGTGTAGACTTGGATCTTCCCTCCCTTTTTAAATTCATAGCTGAATAGTGTAAATCTAATTTCACAGGACTTTCTTTTTAATAAACAAAAGAGGAACATCACTATACATTTTATAGTAGTTTCATTTTTTAAATTAGGTTGCTCCACAAATTTGTTGTTTTATCATGTAGAACTCCTCTTGTGATTCTTTTAGAAATGGGAGCTAGTTTATCTTCTTTGAAGTATTCTGTAATTTTGCTTATTTTGTACAGTATGAGAATGAAATATGACTTTTAAAAATATTTTACTGTAAAATGTCTTTTAGTTCTGAAAACATTCAATGGTAATATTTAATATAAAATAAACTGCAATATCCCAAAGCTATATTGAAGTATTCAACTATGTAATAACCTGGACTAGAGGTAAGTGGGTGACATTCCTATGTCAGGCGATTTCCATGTTGTTCTGGGCATGCATGGCCTGTGTTTAAGGACATTGTTATGTATATAACATAGGGTGGGGCAAAAGTAGGTTTACAGTTGTGAGTACATGAAACAGTTTATTCCTGTATAATTATTTATTACTGAATTATTTTCCTTATGAACAAATGTAAACCTACTTTTGCCCACCCCTATATATAATATAATTACGATATATATGAGGCCTGTCCTGAAAGTATTGAGCCAATGTCAGTATCATTAAAACAGTTTGCATGGCCAATACTTTCAGGACAGGCCATATATGTATATATGGCCAATTTAGATATTTACCTATTGATTTTTGCACAGAGTAACTATTGCTGACTCACAAAATGCTGTTTCTCATCAGTGATCAGGCATCTTCTCATTTTGGGAACATCCAGATGGGGTTTATGTTAGTGATATAATTTATTTGCATACTTAGCTTTAATTAGTTAAAATACATTATATATGTGTAAACTGTATTACTGAGTTTAGCTATGGTTCTTTGCAGTAGAGAAATTAATCTCCGTCTTGGGACTCACATGGGACTTGTTTCTTGATGCTCCTGCTTCCATGGAGATGAAGTGACCTTGGCCTCTGGGTTATCCCTGTTACATACTCACTTGAAGCTCTGCGGGGCAGGTACTCAGTGATACATATACAAAACCCTGGGCCTTTCCCAATTGGCTTCGTTTTTCTGTGTGGCTTATTCCTGCTCCAACTGGTTAGTGGGTATCACGTTTTCCTCAGGGAGGAATTGGAGGGTTGTCTCGTGTTGCCATGGAGATGAGGGTCCACATGGATGAGCACTCTGGGCAGCCTGCAGCACAGGCTCCACTCCAGACCCCCCTCAGCTGTCCAGGCCCCAGGTCTCCTCCTCTCTGAGTGGCCATCTGGGAAGAGACATAGGTAGGTTGACAAAGGAGCATAGCCCTGGCCTGCGGCCATCAGTCAGACCTTTCCTGCCAGCCGTCAGCCCAGTGCTGGGTGTACTCTGTCCTCACCACACGTCAGAAGAGAGGAAGGGAGAGTGGCAGGGTGACGTGTAAGGAGAAGATAATCAGGCCCTTTGGGGGTGTCTCTCCTTCTTTCCAACTTTCTGTCAGTGGAAGACTAAGAAGAGCTTGGTGAAGGCAGACATTCCAAACTCCTATGAAATAATGACCAATAGAGCAGTTGCACTTTCTCCCCTAAGGTAAATATGTCTTAGAGTTGTTGGGTGGGTTAAATATTCACTTCTACCTGTTCCCAACCCTATCAAGTGGACCTGTAACTTTAAAATTTTGCCACTGGTTTTAGGATTCGGAATGTACATATATTTAATATATAACTCTAATCTATGAAGAGGATTTGAGTAATGCTATCAGGTTACTATTTATCACTTGATTCCATAGCATTTAGTAACATATGATCAATTAAATTACCCAGTCTGACAAAAATGTCTATAGGTTGGTTCTTATCAATAAATAATATGTCAGTAGAATGCAGAGACTCAAACTAGCATAGACTTAAGATGCATGTTTCTGTTGTAATAGACACAGAATTCCCATTCAAATATATCCTCATGTTTGAAAAATATAAGAATGACCTTCTCCTTAACTTACCACCTCTCAATTGCTTTTCTTTTTATTTTTAATTTTTATTATTTGCATTTTATTTTATTTTTAAAATTTATTATTTTCAGAGAGAGGGAAAAGGAGAGAGGCAGAGAGGGAGAGAGACATCCATGTATGGCTGCCTTTCACCTGCCTCCAGCTACAGACTTGGCTGGAGACCTGGCTTGCATAACCTGGTTATGCACCCTGGCTGGGAATCAAACCAGCGACCTTTGGTTTTGCAAGTCAGTGCCTTATCTGCAATGCCAGCAGCCAGGGTCTTTTCTTCTTTTTCTGCCCATGTTTTGTTTTATTTATTAATTTTTTTCCAGCATGAAAAGACCCAGAAATACCGACATAGGAGAAGGAGCTTGTTCTAACAAAAAGCCTTCACTTTCCAAATTACACAAAATCAGGAATAAACATGTTCTTGAATAAAGGGGCAAGTGGTTTTGCCCTGGAGACCCAAAGCAGTGCAGCACTGTGGGATGAGAACCCCGCCACACCCTCCTTTCCTGCTGGCTGCCGGCTGGCTCCTTCCTGCCCACAGGATCCCGCAGCTTTGCTGGGGCCTTCCTGTCTGCTCATGACGGAGCGGGCACCCCTGGGCAGCCTCCCATTTTCCTTCCCACCAACTCCCCGGATTGAGGGTCGCTGAGTGCCTTTCTCAGCCGCGTAGGCAGAAGCTCACTCCCCTTGTCAGATAAGATGCTCAAGGACTTCAGCTTACTCCTCTCTAAGAGTAAATTTCCTGTCTCCAAAGAACAACTCCTGTCAGAGTTCGGGGAGCTCCTTATAAGTGTATTTTATAGGGAGTGTTTATTCTGGGGTTTATGCGGATGTCTTACCTCTCCATCCAATATTTTCTTCAGAATTTCTCTCGAGAGGATAATGAGTCTTCAAAAAGAAAATTCAAATATACAGATCAGGATTCCCATTTTGCTGCAGTTGAAGCTGTCTGGCTTATAATTAGTGATTGGGAAGATGCCTAGGCATGTATATTATAAATAACCCCACCAACTTCAATATCAAGCACCCATTTTCCTAGGGCTAATAACAATGCAAGTTTTGTTACTGTATTTCTGGACTGTGTCCAGAAGGAAGAAAGTTCAGAAGAAAGATTAGTCTCATTAAATCATCTGTGGTTGTTTGTAGTGGTTTACAACATATCCACGTAATAGGCATTTAAAAAATTCATTTTGCCCTCATTTTGTCTTTCATTTATCCGTCCAGTAAATACATGTCGAGCAGTGGCTGCACGGTTGCCCTGTGCTCTGTGCTAGGATGCCACGGTGAATGACATGGGTGTGAACTTGACCTCCCAGTTTGTGGGTTAGTGACAGCAGGTCAGTGCTTGACATCCTTCTTTATCTCATGGCATACATAAGCTAATTACTAAAATTCTACAGCCTACTGAAATATATTTTTTTGCCCATCAGATAAAAAAAATAGGTATAACTTTAATTCATTCATACTGGATGGTTATTGTTCTGTTGGCTGTTGTCATTTTTTTAAATTAATTTTTCAATCTAAAGGAAGAGTGTCAGTGCTCCTGACTAGTCAGTCAGGTATTGCATGTTGTTAAAATTCTTATAGCACATTGGTTGAGAATCGCTGCTGTGGATCATATGAATAGTTAATTTAACTTCATTATAACTGTCCATCTCAACTTAGGAATGATTATCATGTTAAGACCCAGCATTTCTGGTTACTTTCAAGATAAGAACACATGAAATTTTAAAACACAGCAGTCTAACGTTTCAGAGAGGTACTGGTATATGTTATGTGACCTTTTGAAAAGTGTTGATTTGTAATCTGTTTCAGAATTGACAGTGTGTTGTAAGAGTTGTAAAAAACTGAGTCTGCTTATTAAGGCCACATGGTTAATTGTATGTATAATAGGCTTATTTTGTATAAAATGTAAGTAAAAGATTAGCAATCCATTTGGTGTCTTGGAGAAGCCAGCATAAGCATAGAATGTTGATGCTGTAGGGCTGTGGAGAATGTCTTAAGTCCTCCCTCGTGTTATAGGGGGAAAATGAAGGGGGGGAAGATTGTGCTGGGTCACCCTATCCCCTGCATCACACAGAGGGCTTAGGTGGGATCAGCTGAGGCCCAGTGGCCTTTCCATTGGTTCAGCTATAAAAAGACAATTGCAGAGGAAAGCAAGAGCTCAAAGGAGCAGGCTAGCTTTTCTCCAGAGGATTGGTCTGGTGCCAAGTCTTGTTCTCCAGGACAGCTCAGAGGCAGACACCAGTCAAAGAGACGTTGCTTTAGGAGGTGTCTTGCTTGAGATTCCCAAAAAGAGGAGACGGATGATTTTCAAACCCTAAAGAATAAGATAACCAAGGGCTGTTGTCAAAATTTCACTCTGAAGGTTGTTAATTGATTTTCCTTGGGAATTTTATCCACTTAAGAATGAAATGCAAAATGTTTTAGAGAGACAGGATTGGCAAAAGTACGTTTATTAAAAGCCAGGTATCCATTTCATTAATTCTAAGTCACCATTGATTTTAAGTGTCCCATTATATTATATACCACTAAGAAGGAAAACTCACTGCTCATGAAGCTATGATACAATGCTTTCTTATAGCTTAGAATTTATTTTATACTAATTTAAAGAGCTTTTTGAACTTAGATGTAGGTTTTTATCATCTATCACTCTTTGCATACAGAAAAAAGGGAAATTATCAGGAAACTGTTATTAAGGTATTCCTAAAACTTCTTCACCCCCAAAGTCTGGTTCTTCTGCATCACTTTTCATTTATTGCCACTTATGTGCATGTTTGTGTATACAAGGCCTGTCCCGAAAGTATTGAGCCAAGGTCAATATAATTAAAAATTTGCGAGGCCAAACTTTCGGGACAGACCTCATATATCTAGGCCTTGGGAGACATGGTGGCTCATAATTTCTCTAGGAATCTGTAAGATAACTAAAGCCATCAGTGCATGTCTCTTTACCTGGCTTGGGCGGGGGGTGGGGTAGGGGAGGGGAAGGGAAGGGTGGAGGGCGCTACCCTGATTCCCAAGGCAGGAATGGGACTGAACAGTTCCCAACTCACACCTGCTTCCCACAAATATTTGACTGTGAGCTCATTTCTGATTTTCCAGATATTTTTCTTCAAGTTGCTCACATTTGGTTGTGCTTGGCAATGAGACTTCTGTCGTGCACGACACCAGTTCTGACACATGTCCTGATTTGGGATCTCAAGCAATATAAAAATGTAAAAAAGAAATATGTGTCTCAGAACTAATGAAACAGAGCACAAAAAAACTCCTTGCCTTTATTCCCTTTCTTCCTTTGGTATTTGACCTATTTTGTTGCAAAGTAAATGAGCTGTTTTTTTTGTTTGTTTTTATTTTAGTTATTGTAAGTAATTGATTTTGAGGTTATGTATAGTACCTGCCCGGCACTTTTCTAGGTCAGCACTTCCCACAGTGCCTTTTCTGACCGCAAGTGATGTCTGAGTTGTAAATAAATGTTCCATGTGGGTAAAAATACTATGATTACGGAAGTTTGGAAGATGCTACCCAACGTATTTCTCTCTTGCAGAGACAATTGCAACGAGTGTTCTAAAGCCTCTGAGAAATCCTGCCGGGAAGAATCTTATTTAAATGCTTACCTCGGTGCTCCAACCTGTGGGATCTTCAAATTCCTTCCCCCATTTTAAAAGATGTGCTCTAGTACAGTCTGAGAGCTTCTCCTCCAGGGTATTTTGTTGCTCAGTCCCAGCAGCCAAGCCAGCAACACCACTCTGGCCTCTGACATGGTGCTAACATCTATTACTAAGTCACATTGATGCTGCCTCTCAGGGGAGGGGTGTGTGCATAGGGGAGCTAACAAGTCCCGAAGGATTTTCGGAGTCCAGGGACTTGTCATAGAGATAGTAAGCCTTTTGCAAAACTCTTACCCAGTGATGCTTCTTCTGTGCTCTGTGCTCACATCTCAGAATAAGGGGCTTGGCTTCTCCCTGTTTCTTAACTGTGGTCTTCCTCTCTGGTCTGTCCTCCCCTGTCCATTTGCACACACGCACACCGTTCCTGGATGATCTGCTTCCATGTCCAAGGCTTCAACACAGGGATCACACTGGAGAGTTGCAAACCTGCTTCTCCATCCTGGACATAATCTTGAGCTCTTGAATTTGACGTCTGATCATTCCAACTCCAGAGATTCACATGCCTTCGATTTCAACATGCCCTAGAGGAATTTAGAATATCCGCATTCCTGCAAACACACAGTTCTTGGGTTCTCTCTCAGTTCATAAGCATCCAGGAGATAACACCCCGATCAAGGCGTGGCAGACTCCCTGCCTTAGTTCTTCTTCACAGTCAGCCCCCAAGCTGTAAATCCAAACCCACAGATTTCCAGGCTGGGCCCTTGCCCATCTGCCCGCTTCAGCCTTTGTTCAGACCACCTGACTAGCTGGAATATTGTGCCCACAGAACGTTTTGCTGGAATTCATCTTTTATGCTGCCTGGATTGCTTTCTCACAGTCATGTCAAGACACTCATCCTCTTAAATAAATCTCATTCCCATTCAAAGGGCATGTCCAGCGTATCTTAGATGGGAACCTTTGGAGGGGCACGTTAAAAAAATGATACAGGCATTTATGGTAGAATACTATGCAGTTACTTCAGAAATTGGACTTAATTTATTTTTATATTTCTTTATATGGAAGACTGTTCATACTGCATTTTTAAGTGAAAATAAAAAAGAGTTCCAAAATAGTATGTGTCATAGAATTCTCACCGAGGGTATATATATATATATTTATATATATATATATCTCAGGGTTGGAAAAAGTTGGTTTATAGTTTTGAGTACAAAGAACACAGAGTTTAAATTCTTGTGTTAATTAATTGATTAATTATTATTATTGCAGTATATTATTTGTCCCACCACTGTAAACCTACTTTCACCCATCCCTGTATTTTACATGTATACAAGTATGTGGAAGGATATAAAAATGATAAAAGTTGTTTAGCACTTGACATTGGGATCACAAATGATTTTAATGTATTTCTCTTTTCACTTATGTGCTTTGAATTTCATACTAGTGAAGTCGTATACTTTAAAAATTAAAAAGTTAACAATTATTATTGGAAGAATTTGGTTCTAACAGGCTCTCCTCTGTGTGCATGTTTCCAATGCTCCCTTCCCATCTCTCCCTGCCCATGTGCTTTGTCTCTCACTCAGAACAGAAAGGCTTGTGCTGAACTCACTTATATGCACCTGCTCCCTGGACTGGACTGGAAATGGGTTGAGGACGCAGGCCACATCTTGCTTATCTTGAACCCTGATACTTAGCCTGGCCACTACAGGATTCCCTACAGGAATTAAGGCTCTTTTCTTGCTGTTACATGTGTCTATGGGCATATGATTACTCTACCCAGGGCCCTGCTCTGGCCATGTTACATACGTTACCTATAAGATAGATGGTAATACGATTATTGCTGCTATTACAGTGGAGTGGGTGGAGGGATGGTGGTATGTTTGCCTGTGGATATGCTCTGAGCTATGAACACTTAATTTGAAATCCCTTGCTCTGAAATGATACTATCCTGTCTCCAGGGGATCCACTATTACCATATAATACTTTGGGAAAGAAATGTATTTTACCACTGAAAAGGTCCTGGGATAGTCCTGATGGGGGAAGGGCAGTTCTGACCAGAGCAAAGACTTGTTCAAAGCCAGCCTTGCATTCTGGCTGCAGTTTTGCTCAGAGCTGGTTCTGTAGAAAAATCTAGTTAACATCCTGACCTGAAGCCACATCAATATTGTTAAGATGGCTCTTAAAGGTGTTGTCCTGGTATTCCTGAGCTCCTGTGACCTGAGTAGAAAGGAAAATAAAAAAAGGAAAGCAAAAAATCCTAGAATCTTCTGTTCTGATGCTACCTAAATGGCTTTATTACTCTGGCCTGGATCAGCTGAGTGGCTCTGTAAATGGAAATAAGAACATGGTTAGAACACAGAGCTGCTCCCAATTTTTCATGTATTTCCGGCATCACTTGGACCCCTCAAGTTTAGGGACCCTGAGCAGCCAATCAGAAAGGGGAACATTGTTTCCAGCTAGCAGGAAATACAATGTCTCTGGTCTACTCCCAATCCAAACTGTCCACCTGTCTATGGGCAACATCCATAATGTCACCTCACCCGGTTTCCTTGGGGGTGACCAACCATCCAGCTATGCTTGGAACTGAGGGTTGATCCCAGTGAGGGGTTTTTGGTGTGAAAAGTGGGGAGGTTGATCAGCCACCATTATATTTCCACATCTCACTTAACCCCATCAGGCAGTTCCTTTGTACCTTTTCACAAACACACCACACACAGCACACCCACAAACATTACACATACTATTTATTCCTTTCTCATTAAAACTCAACATGTAACAGAAGTTTGGAAAAGGTAGAAAAGTGTCAGAAAGACAAAACCCGCCTATACATTATTCCACCATCATGCAGAGATAATTGCTATTAACATTGCAATCTTTTTCCTTTCCACCTTATTCTTTTTCTATATAGGCAAATTTTCTCTGGCTTATTTTCATATTTCCTAGCTGCCCTCAATACTCATTCTAACCAAATTATCCTTACAAAATTATTTGTAGAAGTGCGGAAAGCCCAGGATGATTGATTTCATTCTATATTCCAATATGGCCCTTGATAGGTGCTCAAGGTGTCACGTATAAGAACTACCAAGGAACTTCAGTATCAAGGCAATTGCATCCTTAATAGAGGTTAGCAACCAGTTTTGAGGTTTATAGTTAAAGGAAGGCAGGGGAAATTGCAGAAGATTTAGCAGAGAACCACAATAGCTTTGAAATATTTTATTATGAAATTGCTCTGCAATTTCATAATTATTATCAGTATATGAGAATTCCTTCCGTGGAAGAGCGATAAATTACCCCCCTACCTCTAGTGAACAGTCAGACAAGAAGAAATGAGTCTTAAGCATAGTGTGAAGGATTTAGGCTAGATAATAAGAAAAGTTATTAACTACCTTAGTGGGTTAGAGAGAGTCTAAGAAATTGTCTCTGCAAGTCTTTAAAAATGATAGAGATTTTCCTATCAAGGAAGGATTAAGTGTGGGTTTGCCTAATATAGAAGAATAAACAAAATAGCCTGTCAGAGTCTCAGCCAGCCCTTGGGTTCCATTATTCTCTATATAATAGAGAGCACAAAAAATACATGTAAAATTGATTTTTATTTCACATTTTCCTTTGAGAAACAAAGAAAAATGGATAGTGATGATTTTGAAGTTTGAGTTTAATTTTCAGATAGTTATGAAACAACACGTTGCTGTGGGGTTGGGTGGTAATGTCAGAGGTAGGTCACTGGAGTGTGACGAAGTTGACTTCCATTATTTTTCCAAATTGCATTCTTGTTGCTTTTCCCTGAAACTTAAAAATAGGTTCATTTAGTTTAGTAAATGTCTTAGCTGGCATTTTAAGCCCTATTTGTATTTTCAAGGGATTAAACAAAATCTGCATGGCTTGCAACACCATGGGTAAGTTCTGGCCTTCCCTCTTCATGCCTGTTGTGTTGATCATTTTTAATTGTTAACAATGTTCAGTTCAATGCTCTGTATATTTTCTGCTGGTCTTTCCCTCTTCGGCACTTTCATGCAAATAGTGTCTTTGTAGTAAAGATGGTTCACAGAGAGAGTGTCCCTTTCTATGCAAATTGGCACCTCAGGGAATAGTTGGGAGCAAACAATGTCGTTGAAAGTCATACAAATCAATTGGCAAAAATTACTTTCTGTGATTATCTTGTTTTTGCAATTACATTTTTAATTTTGACAGTTTAAGTGTGTTTAGGGTTCGTGGTAGTGAAAGGCCAAGTAGAATGTGGGGCAGGTCATGGATGAGATTCCCATGGCCTGGCTAATGAGATTTTCTTTGGTCTGTTGATGCCATTGAATATTATTAAGATTGAAGAGAGATATTTTAGAACAAAATAAATGAACAATGATTTACTGGCTTCCTATGATATGCCAGGTATGAACTCGGTAGAGTGGTGTAAGTATTAGGAGCACTTTGCTCTCAAGACCCTAACTATCCTATTAACAGCAACAAAAATAGTAATAGGGGTAGATTGCATAGGAAGAGGTGCCACGTAGCGGGGCGTAGTTGAATGTCATTTGAATTGTACAGGTGAAGGGTACTTGGTTTGGGAAAGAAAACTGTGTCAGGCTCCTTTCCTTCAGGTCGATCAGTTATGAGTTGGTCTCAAAAACCTTGGCTAACCAGAAAAGGGCTCATCCAGGTGGCAAATCAGTGCATGTAAAGGCTGAGTGGGAGAAAGCAAAAGGTGGGTTTAGTAACTCATGACTCTATTTTGTTTGGAAAGGAAACTTGGAAGGGGAGACTACTGGGAAAAGTTTGGAAAGCAGTTCTCAGTCAATATTGTACCAGGTGAATTCTTTTTCTATTACTGTGTTACCAATGACTACACATTTAAGAACATGAAACGATACCCATTTTTTACCTAATAGTTCTGTAGGTCAAAAGCCTGGGTAGGTGCAACTAGATTCTCTGCCTAGAGTCTCCTAAAAGGTGGTAAAAAAATCAATGGGTCAGCTGGGCTAAGCCTGAGGTTCTGGGAAGAATGTGCTACAACGGTCTTCTGGACTATGGGCAGCGTTGGGCTCTGTGGTTTTAAGGCTGACGTCCTTGTGTTCTTGCTAGCTGCAGGCCGCCTATAGCTCTCAGCTCCCAGAGGGGACACGCAGGCCCTTGCCTCATGATGCTTTCCAACTCAGCAACAGAGACTCTCTCCTGTTGTATCCTTCTCCATTTCTGTTCTCTGACCTCCTTTCCTGCCACCCATCTGGAATCTGGAGAAAACACTTTGTTTTTAAGTTTCACATGATGAGCTGAGGCTCTCCCACATCCTCTCTGCTTCGATTAATTTAAGGTCAACTGATTAGTAACCTTAGTTAGGTCTACGCAATATCGCCAGATAGCAGAACATCATCTTGGGTGCAGCACAGGAGGTGGAGCTGGCCTGCGTCACTCCGGGCTCCGCCTCCCACACTGAGCCTGCAGAGGGCTGCCTCATGCCTTCCTGCTGCCTAAGAGCTCCAACCCCAGGGCATGGGAAGGCAAAGCTCCTGGTTTAAATTGTGGCAGAAATGTGGTAGAATTTGGCACCTTTGTCAACTGTGAGTTATTTTCAATAAACATCCTTTTCATGGAGCAAAAAATGGACATCACATAAGTGAGGTTCTTAGATAGTCTTCCATTCATCTTTCAAGGTTGTAACTTGTGAAAGGCTTCCTTATGCCCGTAAAGATGTTGGCAGTGTTACTGACTTGACCTAGTGGGAAGACAAACTTGAAAAAGTAACAGAAATTCCATCAAGGGTGTGTGTACTATTCATAAATCCCTTTTCTCTGGCCCGAGTAGCCTTGTATGTGCTACATTTTTGAAAAGTCACATCATTGTGCAAAAAAGTATAAAATCCCATTTCAAGGGATAGGCCGTGAAGTCAGTGTCAGAATTTAGTTAAGAAAAAATAACTCTAGACATTTATAACTAAAATTGACTGTGCTCCTGGTATGCTCTATTCCAACATGGCTGCAACATGTTGAATCATTCAGGGAAGAAATAACGTTTATTTATACCTCTCCCACTGAGTCATCACATACCCTCTGGAATTTGACAGTCATCTGAGTAGGCGGAGGAAAAGGGGGAGAATGAGTACATAGAACAGAAGAACAAGGACATGGTTTCTTGTACAATATCCTTGGCACTAGTTCTGATGAAGTGCAGAGAGGCGCTTGCAAGCGGGATAAATACTGCCAGTTCAAGTGTCCCGCTAGCTCTGGGCAGAGCACTCTGCATGCAGTTCTGGGATTTTTCAAAGTTGCTCAAGTCCTTTTAGGCTATGAAAGAAGCTCTTTCCCTTCACTGGGTTGCTTAAGTTCATTTAGGAAGAGTGTGAAGACCTCTCTCGTAATCTATGAATCCCATGCTAAAGGATGAATGCAAATATTGTTATCACCTTACATTGACAGAGGATTCCATTGTTCCATTGGAGAAAAATGTTAATCCTTTTGTAATTAGTGCCTTATTGGGGTTTGCACAGGTCAGGGATATAGTTGGATTTTGGTAAATTAACTTTGAAGTCCTTTCTTTAACCCCCATTTTCTTCAATCTTAAAAAACAACTATTGCATATAACTTTGATCTTTTTTTAAAAACCAGTGATATGTAAGACCTCGCTTATATGCTGAAATGAAACTAAACTGGAGAAAAGATGAGTGTGAAGGACATGTGGCCCTTAATGTAACCTCCTAACAAACATGCGAAAAACTCTGACATAGAAAAATTACCATGGCTATGCGGAAAAGGTTCACCCTTAGTAATTTGCAGTCATTATTTTTGTGTCTCAAGAATAATCAGGAAGAATGATAAAATGTATTTTAAACCCAAAAGGAAGCTGAAACCTAATATGTTCAATTAGCCAATGGGTTCACCGATTCATGAATATTTGTTCTGTTAAGGATTATGTGATATAAAAGAAAAACATAATTTTTTTTCTCTCTTGGTGCAACATACTGTTGGAGACACATGAACCCACTGAGGAGCTTGGTGGTAAGTTTCAGTTCCTGAGTGCTAGCATGGCTCAGAGATGAGTGGCAGGTGTCCGGAAAGGTGCCAGGAGAAGTGGGGAGGAGCCAAAATAACTGAGGAGTAGAATCTGGGTCGGTGAGGACCACATAAGGTGGATTTAGCAGACAGGCAATGGCAAGTGCAAAGCCTGACTCTCAATAGCCTTGTTACAATTGGTGACCTTATACATGTGTAGGTGGCACACAGGATAGTGATGAGCAGTATGGGCTCTGCATTCAGGCAGAGTTTGGTTTAAATCCAGCATTATCACTTATGAAGTAGCTTTGGAAAAATTATTTAACCATTTTGGCCTTCAGTTTCTCTTTCTGTAAGATGAGAATAAAAATAGTAACTACCCAAATTTTGAAAGAAGCATGGAATCAGAAGCTATCTAGAGTTGCAGAGGTACGTGTCTGACATGAGTAAATATTCAATGTCATCATTATTATTGTCTAAAAATAATCATGATGATCAACCAGGAACTCCATTTAGCCTATGAAGAGAGTAAAAATATCCAAAAAAATATTCAATGTTTACTTCATGCCAGGCAATCTTTGACAGTATGTGACATGATTGTTTACTACTCACTCCCATGCTTTAATAATAAAGCATCATTATCCCCATTTTACAGGTGGGGAAAGTCAAGCAAGGGAAAGCATGATAACGTATGCAAGGTCACACAGCTGGAGAGAGAGAGCTGGGATTTCAACCCAGGCAGTCTGGTGCTGGAGTCTGGTTTGGGGTCACTAATCTGCATCACCAGGACTCCTGCTACACAAGTGGGGCTCTTAATGGGTACATAACACAGCTCCTCTGGGAGAGGGAGGCTTTGGGTCATCGATGTCCCACCTACAGTGAGCATGTACCGTGTACACAGATTGTGGGGCACCAAACCCGTCCTTGGAGAAAGGACTGCCGGCTGCTCAAGGTTGTTTTCACTAAAGGCATCTCCCGCCTATTAATTGTGACAGTAAAAGTAACAGGTTCAAACATCTTTATAAATTAGGTACATTGTCCTGGAGTAAGAATTTATCCTAGAAGATCTAGAATTTTCTTCAGCAAAAATTTTAAAGAATTTAAAAAAGGGCAGTGGAGGGAATAGTGTAACATACACCGATTCTTTTCGGCTCATGAATCTGTAGGAAGTCTGTTGTTTTATTGCTAGTCTTTGAAGAGTTTCAGTAGTCAATGAATTAACGCAATCACTGAGCATTGACCACGTGGCAGGTCCTGGGGAAGGCAAAGTAGCCTTTGGTGCTTAAGGAATGGCCGATCTAGTAGAATGTGCAGAACAGTGGGAAGGAGACTGGTGTGTGGACTAGATGTAGAACTAGAACTGAAGCCCAGGAGCATGGCTTCACAGCAGTGGTACCTAGAGTGGAATGTTTCTGAGGTTTGGTTTCCTAATTGGTACAATGGAGAGAATTCCACCTACTTCCCAGAGTTATGAGAACTGAATAAACTGAGATAACATCTGCAGAGCATCCGGTATCATTCCTAGAAATTAGCTGGCTCTTGCGAAAATGGCATTTATTGTGATTACGATTAGTATTATTTGAGACGCATTCTTAAGAAAGTGCAAACAATAACTACAGGATTGGGCAAAGGTAGGTTTATAGTTGTTCATATGGAAAAAGACAGGCAGGTTATAATTATTACAGTGGCTTTATTAACTTTCTGTTTTGTGTACTCACAACAGTAAACACACTTTTCCCCACCCCTTGTATACATTAGACATAGAGGGTTAAAAGCAATGGGTTGGAGTGTTCAGTGGTGGCCTTTCAAAAGAGGTGGACTTTGAGTTAGTGCTTCCCGGAGTGGTTCCTAAAAACCCTTACTTTGTTAGAAGTAAAAGGGCCCTGAGGTCAAGTACATTTAGCAACCATTAGCTCAAAAGATTAAGTAGCCTTCTTCACTGTGAAGTGGGACATCTTGTGTGATTTCTCAGTGCTTTTTGATGACAAGTACATAGTAACTATCCAAAAGGAAGACCCGGTAGTCAGCGTTTCCCAGGCATATTTATCTCTTTGTTCTTTCATGGCGTGTCCAAGGGCTGGGCCACTGAAGCAAACCCCAGGAAACACGAAGTGAGACCATGTCCAGAAGGATGGATGGGTGGGTTCCCGACAGCAAAAGCAAGTGGGAGTGGAGGCAGGAGTGTGATGCGCCATGGGAGATGACGCTGCAAGACTAGATGGGGACAATTTTGCAGAACTGGATAATGTGTGGAGGGTTTGTTGTGTTTCGAAGTTTTGGGTTTTTAAGGAAGATCTGAAAACATGGTCCAGAAGAGTCTGGATGGGCTGAGCCTACAGCCGAAAAGCTGACCAGAAGGCTCTTGTGTGAGCCCAAGCATGAGATAGATGACTAGGCCCTTCCCAATCCTGCTTTCCCAGCCTTGGCTGATGACAGCACAGTCACTGCTTTGCTTGGGCTCCATCCCTACAAAGCATCCTGCCCTGTCACAGACACCCAACGTTTGTACCAGGTCTCCCAGGCAACACCTTCAGTGACATGTGGATATGTTTTGTAACGTTTCTGTTGTTTCAAGTCTGCCTTTGCTTTAAAATCATTAAACAAAATGCATCATTTTAACATGTGGAGACATTCACTGTTAGGTACCGTTTCTTTCACAGCTGTCTGATGTAAAACATGCGGAAACCACAGCCCTTTCTGGTGTGATGCATGTTTGCATGTTTGCTGGTCTCTTTCTTGCATTGCCTCCCAGGCTGCACTGGAAGCTGACCAAGCTGAGCACACAAATAGTATGGCCGCCCTGCCTTCATGGCTTTTCCCCTGTGGGTAATCAAAGAAACAAAACCAGAGTTTTTTCAGTGTGAATGAGAGCGAAAAACATCACTAGAGAAAGAGCTGATAAATTACAGTTTGTAATTGCTGGAAATCCCCCTTAAGAAGAACTCAGGGACTATCTGGTGATCTTTATGGAAAGGATGATTAATATTTTTGTGGAATCCTGTCTCTCTCTCTCTCCCTCTCCCTCCTTCTCCCTCTTCCTCTCTCTGCTCCAGTCCTGTCTCCTTATATTACTGGGGTTAGCAGGCCTATGTGAGTGAGTAATCGGTGCTGGATGAACTCCCTTGCTTCTTCATTCACTTTAACCTTGACTTGGAAGATACTCTTTTACCATGCAGGAATTTTCAGCAACAGTTTTGTGTTGTTTGATCACCTGGCTTATTTGGTGTGTGAATTGCTTTTTTTTTTTTTTTTTTAAAGATTTTATTTATTATATTTAGAGAGAGGGGAAGGGAAAGAGGCAGAGAGGATGAAAGACATCAATGTATGATTGCCTTTCACCTGCCTCCAGCCATGTACTGGCTGGAGACCTGGCTTGCAACCTGGTTATGTGCCCTGGCTGGGAATAGAACCAGTGACCTTTGGGTTCGCAGGCTAGTGCCTTATCCATTGTGCCACCACCCAAGGCTGAGTTGCTTTTTATAAAATATACAAAAAAAAAATTTTATTTCTATTTCCTTGTTTAACCAGTGAGGGGTGAAATAAAGGAGCCCTTCATAAGCACAGAGATTAAAAACACAACAACAAATTCTAACAACCATGCAGCCCACAGCTGTCCAGTTAATATCATGTATGTTTCTAGCAAAGCTGGTCAGTGACAGTGCAGCAGAAGGCAGTTCAGGTCACAAATCCAGAACAGGAAATATATTTTCATCTTGTTGTTTATGACCCAGCCTTAAAGGAAAACAGATGGTACTACTTTCTGAGCTATTTTGCTCTTGTTTCAAATGGCTAATTCAAATCAAACACAGGATTCTATTCTTAGACAAGGCAGCTGCTGCATTGTCTGAGCTGGACTGTTTATCCCAGGGACAGCCCCTCCTCTGGACAGAGTAGCCAGAGACCACAGCGGTGTCACCATCCCCCAGTGGCCTCGAGAGAACAGTATCTGCCTGTAGCAGAACGACGCGCTGCTGGGTGACACCACAAAGACATGGTGGCTGCATTTTGCAGCGTCCAGCATCCACTCCCTCCACTGGTGCGTTTAATCCTGTCAAAGTCACACCTTCCCCTTTGAAAGCAGTGATTTCTTCCAATTTTAGAGCAGAGCGACCTTTCGGAAACTCTTCCAGGGTGGGGGAGATGGCAAAGGTGGAAACAGAAGTCACAGAGGGCGAAGAGAGGAAATGGGATGTGCAAACCGTTCCCACCAGGCCAAGAAGGGGGCAGAACGCTAAGTGCCTCCTCCCTGGGCCATGTTGTTACAGGCTGTGTTCGGGAGACAGCGATAAGAAATCAAATGGAAAACGTTTGAAGGAACTGTGTTCTTAAAATATTGAATTTTCAAAACAATAAGTAAAAAATGTACATAGGTTAAAAACAAAAAACACTTTCTACTTCTTTGGGCTTTTCCCTCCACTCTCTGAGAGTTTGTAGGGTCCATCCTCCACTGAACAGCACCCCCCCACCCCCCAACATCCCACACCCACAAAGCAATCACTTAAAATCCTTCTGGCTGATAACTTCAGGTATTTCCCTCCACATGGCTAGCAAATGTGTTTAGATTCTTGATTCTTTCATTTTAGACACTATCACTTAATGTTGCCTGATGGCATTTGAGGATGTAGCTTACCTACAACTCCTCTCCTGATTTCCCCATCTTTCAATTCACTTGTAGTACATTTTTGGTCCACTATCTGCCTTAATGTTAATATGAGTAAATAAGTAATGTTTATTGTGAAAACATGTAGCATAGTATTCTCAAACTTTCTTTCAGATACAACTTTTTGTTTTTCCTGGAGTTAATTGTGCAATTTTAAATTTGCTTACTTTTTTCCTTTGGGATAAAAAATTTAAAAATCCCTGTCAAATGAAGAGCCATGTATTTTTCTAATAATGGAGCACATCCTATAATCTATTAGCATTCCATCACCCTTCGATACACCACTTCCCTTGGAAACCAACCATCTCTTTCTCGCCTCTTCTGATTTTTCTGCTGATTGGCTATTTTAAAGAAGCCTTAATTCTAGGACTTTCTGTTACTGTTCTCTGTCTTGGTTCCTTTACTCAAGATTTCATGTCTCATTGATGTTTCTCTGCCTCTCTGCCTCCTCCCTTCCTCTCTCTCTGGAAATAATAAATAAAATCTTACAAAATAAATAAATAAAGATTTCATGTCCTACAATAGCATCAACACAAGATGTATGAAAAGTAAAAGTTTTGTTTTTTTGCATTCCTAAAATAATTGTTATTTAACCCTCATGTTACACAGTCATGGTCTGACATGGAAGCACAATAGAAAACTCTCCAAACTGAAGACCTAAGTGCAAAACTTACAACTAGAAAACTTCAGTAAGAAAACGTAGGAGAAAATATCTGTGATCTTAAAAGGAATTTTACCAAAATAGTAATTTTAACTCTTTCATAAGAGTATGAAAGACAAGCCACAGACTGGAAGAAAATATTTGCAAAATATTTGATAAAGAACCTATAAGAAGAATAAATTGTTAAATTAATAATAAAGGAGGCCACTAAGGTGGTTCTAGTGTCTTACCAGTCTGCATAAGCAAATCAAAACTAAAGTCTACAAACACCTCAAGGTTAAGAAATCAAAACCCGAGGATTATGACTGACCAACAGCCAACTGGCTTTTTCTAAATATGACAAACACTTGGGCCAAGCAAATATTTTTCTTCTGCTTTTTCTCTATGAAAGATTTTCCCCAGCTCCTATTGGCGGAGCACTCTTAACCACTTCTGGTTTGGTGTTGCCAAATTAGAATAGAGTATTTGCTTAAATCATCTCTTAAAGTGTCTTAGTTTATCTTCTAAAGTTCTGGTGTCAGAAGTGGAGACCCCTGATGACCCTCAAGAGCAATAAGCAATGAGTACGTGTGAGATACTCATGCTCAGGCTGTTATTTATTTTTTTAAGATTTTATTTATTTTTAGAGGGGAAGGGAGGGAGAGGAACATCAATATGTGAGAGACACATTGATTGGTTGGTTCTCATACACCCTGCACTGGGAACCTGGCTTGCAGCCCAGGTATGTGCCCTGATTGGGAATCAAACTGGTGACCCCTTGGTTCGCAGGCTGGCTCTCAGACCACTGAGTCACCTCAGCCAGGGCTGAGGCTGGTTTCTTGCTGCCTCTGGGAGTCCTGGGTAAAGCCCTGTTAAATGTCCAGGCTCTGCAACTTTGTGTTATGAACTCTCAGGCTTTATATGAGCATTCCTTTTCTGGACTAGATCTGAGGTCAATTTTCTTATTGGCTGAGCCAGGGGGAGTCTGTGCCATGGCAAATACTTCTTGCTGAGCCTGGATCAACGCCTCCGATGTTGTAGCAAATACAAGAAATTAACACACATGCCACTTGGCTAAATCAGACTGATGCCCCCTCAGGCATGTCCTTTGATTGATTTGAGAATGAACTGGTTTGGTTCCTAGGAGACCTGGCTAAGGAGCATAATTCTGTTTCTTGCTTTCATCCTCCTGATAGTCATTGCTGTAGTCTTCCTGGTGTGCTATGTTCTCTCAAGGGTCCTAAATGCACGTTTGCAGCCATCAGCGGTATAACAGATGGATTACTGTAATTGGAAAAACAGAAACAAGATGGGCAACAAAGTGAGCAACAAAAACAGTCCTTCCACATCATAACCCATGAGTTTCAGGATGAGACAACTCCAATGGTGACCCAGAATGTCATTAGTACCAATTTTTGGTCAATTTCTCAAGTACGAGAAGATGAGCAAGAAAATGGAATTGTTAAATTAGTTAAATTAGGAGGTTGTTAGACTGAGTTGGTTCTAATATGTGAGCAGTTTTTGTAAGCAAACCAAAACCTAAGCTTGAAATTGTCTCAAGGGTAAGAAAGCCAAACTTAAAAACAACCAACCAAAGAGGCCTTTCCAAATAAGGCAAACACTGAAGTAATTTCCTTGCTTTCCTTTTGTGTCTTTGCCATAAGAGTCTTTCCTCTGGCTCCTTTGGGTTGAGTGCTCTTCATCACTTTTGGTTTGGCGTCACTCAGTTTGAATCAATTTTTGCTCACATCAACTCTTTGTAAAAATACATATGTATGTATGCATGTGTTTGGTAATATTGCAATTGATACTACTTTAAAATAATTATTTGAACAAAAGAATTAATATAAGCATTTTAAAATAATGAAAAGAAAATTTTGTATTAATATGATTTGAGAGGCCGACAGGAGGCAGTAATTAAATGGTGAATTGTTTGGATGTGAAAGAGAAAAGAAGTACACATTGGTGGTTACAGAATAGACAGGGGGAACTTAAGGATAATAAAGGAACTGGAGAAGCTAAAAGAACTTATATGCATGACCCATGGACATGAACTAAGGGAGGCATTGCTGGAGAGAATGAGGGTACTGGGTCAAGGGGGGCAATGTGGGAAAAATTGGAACAACTATAATAGCAAAATCAATAAAATATATTTAAAAAATTTTAAATATGCCTTAGTTTATCTTTTAACAATATAAGTAACTCTCAAAACTCAACAGTGAGGAAACAAACAACCCAATAAAAAATTGGCCAAAGATTCAAATGAACAATTTACCAAAGAAGGTACATGGATGACAAATAAGTACATGAAAAGATGCTCAACATTGGTCATCAGGGAAACATAAATGAAAGCCACAGTGAGTTGCCACTTCATACCTTTTAGAGAGAAGCATTGGGTAGACTGACCATACCAAGTATTAGCAGGGATGCGGAAGAAGGAAAGTATTCCAACTACTTTGGAAAGCAGTCTGTCAGCTTGTTAAAAAGTTAAACTTAGCCCTGGCTGGTGGCTCAGTGGATAAGGTGCCGGCCTGCGAACCCACAGGTCACTGGTTCGATTCCCAGCCAGGGCACATAACCAGGTTGCCAAGCCAGGTCTCCAGCCAGGTCCATAGCTGGAGGCAGGTGAAAGGCAACCATACATTGATGTCCCTCTCTCTCTCTCTCTGCCTCTATCCCGTCCCCTTTCTAAAAATAATAAATAAAATCTTTAAAAAAAAAAAAAAAAAAAAAAGTTAAACTTTGCCCTGGCTGGTAGCACAGTGGTTAAGGCGCCGGCCTGCGAACCCAAAGGTCGTAGGTTCGATTCCCCAGCCAGGGCACATAACCAGGTTGCAAACCAGGTCTCCAATTAGGTCTGTGGCTGGAGGCAGGTGAAACGCAACCATACATTGATGTCTGTTTCCCTCTCTGCCTCTTTCCCTTCCCCTCTTTCTAAACATAATGAAATAAAATCTTAAAAAAAAAAAAGTTAAACTTCTATTATGTGATTAGCCATCCCACTAATAGGTAGTCAGCCAAGAGAAAAGAAAATATACATTCCACTTTCAGAGTAGATTTTTCTTTTTTTTGTAATAGCCAAATTCTAGAAGTAGCCCAAATGTCTGTTGACAGATAAGTGGGTAAACAAACCATGGTGTATCTATACCGTATCACATATCTCACCAATAAAAACAATGTTGATATGCATAACAATATGAATCTCAGAATAAGTATGATTGAATGAAAGGAACAGTTAAGAATCGATACATAGTAGATGAGTCATAAATGCTAATTAGATAGGCAAACTAATTAGTAGTGACAGAGCAAATCAGTGGTGGCTGGCAGTGGGGGAGGAGGCACCCAAGGGAGAGCCCTTAAAGTCCCCTCTCTTTGTCTGCCATGGTGATGGTTTTGTGGATAGAGACATGTGTCAAAGTTTGTCAAATTATGCACTTTAAATATATGCATCTTTTATTTGTCAATTAGACCTCAATAACATTTTTAACTTTAAAGTAAGAAAGCATCATAGAGATACATCTGAAATGATGCATTCTGATGATTTCAAGAACGCTTCCCGGTCACTGGTGTCTATTCATCCATCAAGATCTATTCAGCCAGCCCACCACTGAGTTCTGTTCTAGGTAAGCCCATCATGGTATCTCAAATGTTACTGGCTTTCACTCTAATTGGGGAGAGAGACATAAAATTATAATACATATCACTTACTGAGCCTTATCTATTTGCCAGGCATTTTGAGGATGTACCTTCCAGGAATAACATCATTTTATTGATGAGGAAACTGAGGCAGAGAAGGGTACGTTTCTATCCAAGATCCCTCAGTAAGTGGTCGAGCTGATGCCAACCCAGGCCCTGTGGCTGCAGAGGTCATGAGCCTACCCACCTCACTGTTCCGCCTTCACAGGGACACACTGAGAAGCACTGTGACGCAGGCACAACACTGGGATGACATGTCACTAGAGAGCGCCACCTGGTACAGGGTAGAGTAGTGGGGAGAGGCTGACCCGGGGAAGCCCTGCTGAGGTTGAGGTGTGGGGTAGGGGTAGGGGTAGGGTATGGGTAGGGGTTGGAGTAGGTGACAGAAAAACACATCCCAGGCAGTAGGCATATCTGCCTGCCCTTCCCCATATTTACTTATGTGTGTCCCTTTCACTCTCTTCCCTTTCTCTACAATGGATTGGGATAGGGAACCATATATGTCTATTGTTCTTGCTGAAACAGAGAACAGCACTAGGCCCCACGGGCCTGGGAGCAAACACGTTTTCTTCTTGGGCAGTGTCTCTGCAGGCTTGACAAGTGTGATGGAGACCTGCGGACACTGGCTCAGGACTCCGTTTCACTGCCAACAAGAGGGGCTTCCATATATATATATATATATATTTTAAAGATTTTATTATTTTCCAGAGAGAGGGGAAGGGATAGAGGAAGAGAGAGAGAGAGACATCAATGTATGGTTGCCTTTCACCTGCCTCCAGCCACAGACTTGGCTGGAGACCTGGCTTGCAACCTGGTTATGTGCCCTGGCTGGGAATCGAACCAGTGAGTGATCTTTGGGTTCGCAGGCCAGTGCCTATCCCCTGAGCCACCAGCCAGGGCCATATCTTTTTTGACACCCTTATTCAGCCTTCAGAGGGGGTGTCAGCCGCTGCTGAAAGCTCTGCCAAAATCAATTTCTTGAGGGAAATACGTAAATGATTATGATCTTGTTCCAGTGTCATTCAGAGCACTGGTCCGAACTTGTGCTTTTTCACATCAAAGGGGAAGATAAACTCAGATTTGCTACTGCCAAAAGCCAGAGCAGGCCCGCTGCAGACCCCCCAGTCTCTAACCTACACCCCTTGCGAAATGACGTTCTAGAATCATTGGCAATTAGCAATGGTCCTAAAGAGGGCAAGGCCCTGTTGTAAAGTTGCTGTAACCCGCAGATACTGTTGTAATGGTTTTAAAGGAAAAACTGGATTAGAGATGAGACCTGCTGACAGAAAGGACATTCAGTGCTTGGCAAGTTGAGACAGCTCAGGGGCGCCCCTCATCTTTAAGCCCCTGAAAAGTATATTGTTAATACTACATGACAGATAAATTATATCGCGAACCCTAAGAAACGCCTCAAGGGAAATCAAGAAACGCCATTAGCAGGCAGACCCTCTTTGATTTTCCCAGGGTAGTGCTGCCATGTTTCCAGAACCTCACTGCTCTGCCTTGCTCACGTCACATTACCAGAAATAGGTGCTGACAAATACTTCATTTAAATGTCACTGAGATAAAAGCAGGAAGGCCGCCAACAGTTAAAGGTGGAAAAGTAACATATGTGTCCATTGGTAGATTGACCCAAGTGGGGGGCACCTACATATCATTTGTTTAATTTTGCTCGGGTTCTGCAGGGGAGACTGGAAAGACATATGTCACTTTTCCACCTAAACGGGCCATTTTCCAGTTTGTTTGGATTTATGTCACCAGCCTAATGAGATTTAAATGGAATTTTTGTATGTGAATAATAACGGGGCATTAATGCAAGAATTTGAGTTTGCTGTGTGCTGGCAGGATTTGCATAAGGGTTTTTAAACACGAAAGAAGAACATGGAAGCTCTTGTGAATCACAAGGTACCAAGCAATACTGGAGCAACTGAGGGGGCAGATCAAATTACGCAACTATAGTTTCAGAAAAAGGCCACACACCTTCAGATTTGTGAATGTCACCTTCCTAGGAGAGCAGCGGAGGGAGAAGCGGCCCCGCGGGACCTCAGTGTCCTCAGAGGGACTGTCCTCCAGCTTCTCACTGGGTAATCATGAACTCTGGTTCCCAGCTGCCCTGGGGGCACAGGGTTTTGGGGAGATCACCTTGGAAAGAAAGGGGTGGAGGCCACCAACTTCCTTAGGAAGGAGACGCAGCTTGCTTCCCTTTGCAGAGAGCTCAGTTCACCTGTGAGAGCTGGGTGTATTGGTTATATTATACCTACCGGAGCAGGGAGATCTTGTCACCATTCCCTGCTAGCCCCAGGAGCATCTAGGATCTCCCTCCACCCCCTTGCACCCCCTGGGGCTAGAGGGTCTCAATGAAGTTGCCTTGCATGCTGTGAGCCACTGCCCTTGCATTTTGCACCCTATTCCTCTGGGGACTGGAAGCTTTGCTTTTAAAAGTTAAGGCTGGCCTTTGCTTCATTGTCTCACCATCCCATGTCACCCATCAGGAGAGCTGAGGCTGGGAGCAAGGGCTGAATCACCGCAAAGGCGGGGGACAGCCTTCCAGAAATTCAGCAAATACCCCCATGCTGGCAGCAGGCTGACATGCTGCTTAATCCAGTCAGTGCAAGTCAGGGTACAGGGTGGCGCCTGGGGAGGCTTGCTGGACAGCTGTGCCCTTCCGAAGCTCTTAGGGAAATGAGATTGTGATTTCAATCTTGATCTCACACAGAGGCATGATGTGAAGCCCCATGAAGTCACTGTCCCCCTGAGACAACGGGAGGGGAATGGAAAGGAAGGCGCCAGGCACTGTCTCCGCCACCCTAAAAATGCTCCTCTGAGGGCTGCGCTGGGCCAAACCTTCCTGTCCAGGTTTAGGGGCACCTGGGTGATGGCCATGTCCACGTCACCGGTGGAGGCTGTGAGAGGGAGACAGGGTTTAAGGTTGATCTAACCCAGGATCAGTGACAGAGTCGTGCCGGGAGTGGAGAACATGCAGAAATTCTCACTTAAACATCCTCTATTTTGTTCATCATGGATTTTTTTTTGGCATAAATGTTCCTGTGTGGGGAGCCTCTGTACATTCTGTACTGGCAGCGAGTGCCTCACATTTATCACTCTAGTCCTGGCTTTGGGATTTTATCTAATTCTTAGATTTTCAGGTGAGAAAACCGAGGCACAGAGCACAAAGTGACCTGTCTGGGGTGACACAGATAATTACGGGGATAGCATTTAAGTTTATTCTCAGCCTGTTTGGTTTTTTTCTTCCTAATCCACCATACTGCTCCTTCACTTGCTAATTTTTCTTTTCTTTTCTTTTTTTATTTTTGATGGAAAGAAATTTCCCGGAAAGCTGGAGGAAGTTTTCTCCTCATCAGGCCCGTTGCGCAGGGTGACCTGGCAGGTGGGCTGTAGGAGGGACAGCAGGGCCCTGGGAACCCGTTTCTCAGTGCAGGTCTCCACAGAGCCTCTGTTCTATGTAGCTCCAGGTGATGTCTGCGGAGGTAGGTCAAGTAGAATCTTTAAATGGCTGTCTCTTCAGATTTATAGCTATTTTAATTTAACTCCAAGTGCTCAGAGGAATGCTTTTATTTAACTTCAATAGAGTATAGCTTTATTAAAGTCAAATAAGAAGAAGGAAAAAAATGGAAATGAGTGAAAATATACCAATGGAAATTCTTATTTGAGAAATGTTCAGATATTACATGCCTTTCATTTTAATTTATTTCTTAAGCACTGAATAAAATTTTAGGCCCACCTGAGAAGCAAAATAAGATTAGTCTCCCGAACAATAGGTAACCAGGTTAAAAAAAAAAAAAAAAAAAAAAAGGCAGCAAAATTTGCAGAGATAAAAGTTTAATTATGTCCTAGTTGCTTGCTGAGATGTGGAAATCAATGTAGCTATTTCAATATAATTCTTGGTGGGCTATCAAATGACATGAGGGATCTTTGTACCCCTTCCGTTAAAATATAGCCACCATAAAATAATGAACAATAATGGGGTGGACATTAGATTAATGTGGCTCACCTCCGATTGGTGGTGGAATTGCTTTTTGAATGAAACAGGAGTTTTGGAGCAGACCTCTGCGTGGGCTGACGGGCATGATGTGTTAGGGGCTCTCCAGACAGGCCATCCTTTCTCTCAGTGTGGAGTCGGATTTGAAACTCTGCCTGAGGAGTTTCCTTGAGGAAAAATTTATGAAATTTATAAACGGAAAAACCTGGGTAGTGTGAGCTTGATCACTTTTCCGTATTTTAGATCAGACCTAAAATATTTTATGTACCATATTGCACGAGCTGATCAGCACATTTTTTTTTTTTTTTTTTTTTCCTTTCTCTTTTAAGGGGTGAAAGTGGTGGGTATGGACTTTGAGGTAGGTTTGAATCTCAGTTGGGCCACTTAGTAACTAGATGAAGGAGTCTTAGATTTTTCTTTATTTTTAAAAAATGAAGGTATAATGGACATATGATATACTAGTTTCAGGTATACAAAGTAATATTTGTATATATTGTGAACCAATCACCACAATAAATCTAGTAAACATCCATTAGCATATATCATTCCAATTTTTTTTTCTTGTGATGAGAACTTTTGAGATTTACTTTCTTTTTTTTAATTAAAATTTTTTTTATTCATTATTTTTTAGAGAGAAGGGCAGGCAAGGAGGAAGAAAGGGAGAGAAACATTAATGTATGGTTGCCTTTCATCTGCCTCTGGCTACAGACCTGGCTTGCAACCTGGTTATGTGCTCTGACGGAATTGAACCAGGGACCTTTGGGTTCACAGGCTGGTGCCTATCCACTGTGCCACCAGCCAGGTGATTTACTTTCTTAGAAACTTTCAAATAAGTAATGAACTATTAACTGTAGTCAACATGCTGTACATTTACACTTGGAAGTTAGTATCTATTTTGCACCCCTCCCACACCACCTCTGGCAGCCATTAGACTTTTCATGTATACAATTTGATAACAGTAACATCAACTTATACTTACCTTACAAAGTTGTATAGAGTAAATTCCTCAATTATTTCTATATACATGTTCATTTTTATTTATTAAAATTTTTGAAATATTCTGTAGATTTTTAGAAGTTAAAAAAATCTGCAGAGCTACTTGCTAACTAATCCAAATATTCTGGTGGATATTATGTGGATTGGTTCATGAGACTTAGAAAGAACATTTTATTAAAATAATATGTCTTATAATTCCACACTTTGTTTTCTGAACTTTATGAAATCAGATTCCATGGTAGCTATTCTGAAACCAGTGCTTTAGACTAACTACTCAAGATGCTTCCCAAGGACCTAAAAATATTGTGGATGTGGTTATTGGAAGATTTTTAACCTGACCCATTCTTTTTCCCTGGGGAATGTTTTGGACTTCTGTTTTCAACGGATGTCTGGATCTGACATTTTTTTTTTTTTGTCTTAAATATATTTTATTTATTTTGCTATTACCGTTGTCCCAATTTTCCCTCCTTTGCCCCCCTCCACTGGGTACCCTCATTCTTTTCGGCAATGCCCCTCTTAGTTCATGTCCATCTGTTATGCATATAAATTTTTTGGCTTCTCCATTTCCTTTATTCTTCTTAAAACTCCCTTTCTACTCTGTAACTACCAATGTGTACTTTTGTTTTTCCCTTTCACATCTAGACAATTCACCATTTAATTACTGCCTTCTGTCAGCTTCTCAAATCATATTAATACAAAGTTTTCTTTTCATTATTTCAAAAAATGCCTACATTAATTCATTTGTTGAAAGAATTATTCTTTTAAGTAATATGAATTGCAATATTACCAAACACATGCAAAAATACATTTGCCCACATGCATACTTTTACACATATTTAAAGTACATACTGGATTTTAAAGAGTTAATACAAAAAATTTAAAATATGCCTATCGCTTATATAATAATTACATGTTAAATGATAGTATTTTAGATATACTGTAGCAAATTAAGCAGTTTTTTCTTTAATACTTATTTTACTCTGGAATCCTATTTGTATGAAATGTATCACAGAAATGGTGTATTGAAGAACTCACTTTTGTGAAAGTTGTCCTAGAGACAGTGCCAATCCCATAGTAAAAAATGAATTCGGTTTTTGAGTCAGATCCTCCCCCCTCCAATAATACAACTCAACTTTATTTTAAGCTACTGGAACTACAACTTTTTTTTTTTTTTTTTTTTTGGCTGTGCACAGGTCTTATTTCTTTCAATATCCTCTGTTTTTCCTCTACATGTACTTTACAAGTTGAAGCCTTCAAAAATAATGGCACTTGAAGTACTCAGCTGGTCCCCCGAGTAGAAATTATTATGTCTACTAAGTTACCGTAAAAAGTAAAGATCCCTAAGATTTAAATAATTTTGTAGAATAGTATTCTAGCAACTTGTGGTTGACTTCCTATGTGGTCCTAAACTAACCCCTGAACTTTTTAAGAGTCTGTTGATGTAGAGATTAGGTATGTTCACATTTTAATAATAAGGTTTACTATAGCATTACTTCCTTTTCCCAAGCATTTCCAGTTTGGGGACCTTCATAACTAGAAATATATATTTCCACTATCTATTTGAAAGGAATCTCATCTAATTTGCATGCTAATATGAGAATATATATTGCCTATGTACAGGAATCATATAGTTTAGTAGTTTGCAATTTCCAACCAAATTGGTCTTCATTCTTAGCATCTTTTCTAACCTAAAGATTGACTGATTTCACAACATGCCAATGACCAGTTGGTTGCTATTTAAAACATAAATTGCTAACAAAATCTATTACATACCCACAAATAAACACATATTTTGTAACAGTGAATAAGAAAGATAGCATGTATTCTATGTAATATACATCCACATTTCCTTCCTTTTTCCTTCTTCCTTAACTGCATTTGATTTTTCTGAGTTATTGCAAGTAACATGATTTTCCCATATTGTGAAATAATTTCAGTCTAAGAAAACTTAATCTGCAGTAATGCAGATACGAGTAATATACAAAATTATATCTTATTTAGTAAAATCTATTTATAACAAGATCATTTTAAAGTATTCATAAGTTAAAGTTGGTACTTATCCATTCAACTACTCTGTCTTTTGAATGGTGCATTTAATCCATTTACCTTTATGGTTATTATTGATAGGTACTTATTCATTATCTATCTTTCCCTTTGTACTTGTGTTCCTGTCTGTCTCTTTCTTCATCTTCTTAAAGCAGACCCTTTAGCATCTCTTGCAATGCTGGTTTGGAGGAGATGTATTCTTTTAGACTTATTTTGTCTGGGAAGCTCCGTATTTCACCTTCCATTTTGAAGGACATCCTTGCTGGGTAGAGTATTCTTGGTTGCAGGCTTTTGTTTTTCATTGCTTGAAATATTTTTTGCCATTCCCTTCTGGCTTGTGTTTCTGTTGAGAAATCAGCTGATAACCTTATCAGAGCCCCCTTGCATGTTATTAGCTGTTTCTCTCTTGCTGCTTTTAGGATTCTCTCCTTGTCTTTGAAGTTTGCTATTTTAATGATGATGTGTCTTGGAGTGGACCTATTTGGGTTCATCTTCATTGGGATCCTCTGTGCTTCCTGAGCTTGCATGACTTTTTCTCTCCTCAAATTAGGGAAGTTTTTTGTCATTACTTTTCCAAACAGGTTTTCTACCCATTGCTCCTCTTCTTCTCCTTCTGGCATCCCTATGATATGGATGTTATTACATTTCATGTTGTCCTGCAGCTCTCTTCAAACCTCTTCATTCTTTTTCAGTCTTTTTTCATTTTGTGGCACTGCCTGGGAATTTTTTTCTACATTGACCTTCAGCTCCATGATCCAATCCTCTGCTTTCTCTAGCCTGCTTTTGATTCTGTCTACTGTGTTCTTCAATTCAGAAATGGTATTCTTCATTTCCTCCTGGCTCGTATTGATGGTTTCTCTGTCCTTTTTAATGCTGGTGTAGTTCTCAGTAAGTTCCTTGTAGCTTCCCTGGAGTTCTTTGTAGTTCCCCTGGAGTTATTTGTAGTTTTCTTTGAACTCGCTGAGCTCATTGAGCTTCTCTATCATGATTATTTTGAATTCCATGTCTGATAGAATTCCATGTCTATTTAATTTGCACTCTTTCTGGGTATTCCTCCTTTCCATTTGCTGAGGGTTTATTTCTTTGTCTCCCCATTTTAGGTGACTCTTGTTTGTTTCTGCTTCTTGGATCGGTCTCCTTTGACTTACTAGACTAGTGGTGTGACCTTCTGTGGTGTAGAGGTACACTGTTTTTACTTCCTGGCTCCAAGCTTGGTGACATCAGCTTGTGTCCCAGTCAGATTAGGCAGCTAGCTCAAGACTACCAGAGATGCACTGTCTTTGTCTATCTCCTTTAGTTGTCAATCCAATCAGTCTGCGATCTGAGGTCAGTTTTAGGCACCTCTGAGTGGGGCAGATGAATTCAGTTGTTAATCCAATCAGTCTGCGATCTGAGGTCAAGTTTAGGCACTGCTGGGTGGGGCAGATTAATTCCTGTGGATGGGGCTGTGGTTTCCCCTCAGGCTCCCACCCTTTGGAGAAGAGTGCTCTGCTGGCTCTATGGGGGATGGGTCATCTCTGGACTCACAGGCTGTTCCCTCAACTCTCCCCCTAAAGCTACTGACGCAAACTTTCCCCAAGTGTCTGTAGTCCACTCTGCCCTTTCTCTGCTGGAGCCCCGGGTAGGTGGTGCCTCTGTATTTTCATGCTTGGTCCCTTTAAGAACTCAGTCTCTCTGTAAAGCTGGCTAAACCTAATGGCTTTCTGCTTTTCACAGCTGGGTGCTGTTTTACTCTCAGCTGTGTTGCTGTGAGCTGGGGAGCCCAGTTGGGGGTTTAGCTTCCACCCTTCTCAGGGGGAACCCCGGATGCTGAGATGTTTCTCCTTCAGCTGCTGCCCATGGGAGCCCTGCCAGCCTCTTGTATCTCCGCAGTTCCTACCAGTCACATTGTGATGAATCGGCTCTTCTGTTCGGTCCGTGGTAATAAGGCTTCTCTCCAGCTGGTGTTCTGTTGGTTATTCTGGATGATTTCTCCCCAATTAATTTGTAATTCCAGTTTGGTGTTGGGAGAAGATTAGTGTAGGTCCGCTTACTCCTCCACCATCTTGGTTCTCCTAGATCTGCCTTTTTAAAGACCATTCCTAACTGGGTGAAATCATTTAAATGTGTGTCAGCTTAACAAGTAAGAAGGAAACTTCCATGGTTTAAAAACAACAACCACAACAAACTTGGAGTTCAGATCATGGAACCAACAGATAACAGGGTACTCTTAAATCATTGGTCCCCTACTTGACTTATGGAATTAACAACTATGGAGAACCTACTGTAATACAAAACACTTTGCACCATCATGGGAATACAGTGGTGAGTAAAACTCAAAGGCGTGATCCTTGCCTTCATAGAATATTTAGTGTACATAATAAGGAAATAGGTTTTAATCTACAAAATGAACACAAAATAACGATGATCCTCAGGGCTCCAGGAATGAGGTCCAAATACGGGTGGTGACAAAGGCTTCTGGGAGGTCTGAGATCTGAAAGATTTGTGATTACCAAAAGAGGGGAAAGTAAAGAAGGGTGGTGACAGAGAAGCATTCCAGGCAGAGGGCACAGCAGGTATCCAGCCTGGTGACAGAAGGACTATGACATATTAAACTGAGGCTAGCCTGAGTGGCTAAAGTGTGCAACAGGATGACCAAGTGGAGGTGGACAGGAGCCAGACCACGAAGGTCTGGGTAGCTACATCAAAAATTTGGGGCTTGATTTTAAGACCAATGAGAACCACTGAAATGGTTTAATCTGCTTTATGTTATGTTTGTGTGTGTGTGTGTGTGTGTGTGTGTGTGTTTATCTGTGTGTGATAATCAGATTTACATTTTAAAAAGATGACTGTGGTTGAAACATGAACAAAAAGCTAAAGATGGGCTCAAATTAACACAGGCCTATCATTTGTAAGGTTCTTGCAGTGATCTAGGACAGACCTGACAGTGGCTCAGATGAAAATGAACAGGGCAGGGGTGGGGAAACATGAAAGGTTTTGAGGGATACTTAGGAAAGAATTTGGTAAGTCTGTGCAAAGATAGGTTATACCTTGGGATTTCTTCTGATAGGTTTAGGAAAGCCCATTTGATGTTTACTGATTTTTCATTTTCTGTTCTTTCAAAACAAACTATGTATTTATGCACTCATGCCTACTCGCAAGAGTTAAGGAGTGTGTAAGGCACTGGGGTTACAAGAGGAGCCAAATAAGCCCTTGTGTGCTTATAGCTGGACAATACGGTCACTTCCTTTATAGGGGCACTATATGCTTATTTCTATACTATTATTTTTTTATGTGTTTCTCTTAACTGTACTTTAGAATGCTGTAGAGGCAGTTTGGCGTTGCCACAGTTGTCATCATGAACTGTGCTGGGCCCTGACATCTCTTCCATGAGAAGAGTTTCTTATAGTATTCTTATAGTATTTTCATTTGTGGGTTTCTGTCTTTCTTTTATGCTTACATTCTTCTTTAAAAAAAAGAAAAAAGATTTTATTTATTTTTTTTAGAGTGAGTGGAAGGGAGAAAGATAGGGAGAGAAACATCCACGTATGGTTGCCTCTCATATGCCCCCAATGGGGACCTGGCCCACAACCCAGACGTGTGCTCTGACTGGGAATAAAACGGGTGACCTTTTGATTCACAGGCCAGGGTTCAGTCCATGGATCCACACTGCCAGGGCCTGTACTTACATTCTTGTTTAAATTTCTTGTTTAAATTTCTTATCTTTTCTTTTCCCTTTGAGAACATGGTGAGCTTTGTCTAAAGCCAAACACAATTTTGTAAAAAAAAAAACAAAAAAAACAAAACAGACTTATTTAAGTTTGGTGATTAATTTTGGAGTGGAAGTAGAATAAACTTTTTATTTTCCTAAATAATTTTCCTAAGGAAATTTTGGCTTCATGATCATAGGGGGAGTAAGGTGGGAAGAGGCCTTAAATTACTTAAAAAAAATTTTTTTTTCCTAAAAGAATCACATGTGGTGAAAAAAAAAATGATTTAGTGTACTGAAAAAAAAAAAAAAAAGAGAGAGAGAGAGAAAATACGGTTTTCATCGCTCAAGTGATATCTGTTTCCAAGGGACTAGGTGCCAGCACCTTGAGTGCAGCAGACCCGGACAGCATGTTATAAAGGTGTAATATTATTCCATCCTGATTACACGGCTCTCAGAATTTAACTTCCTACTGAGCGGTTCTCATACATGAAGGATGGATTGTGCTCGTTGTTTTGGGGGAAAACTGTCTAATAGCTACTTCAGAGCCTTTCCCTTTTGACTGGTATGGAGCCTTTGTTGTTAAAAACAGAAGGAAGCTAGCAGTGAGAAGAATATAAAGAATGAAACTTATTTCCTTCAACTGTTTGCTAATCACAGTGGGGATTGTTATATCTGTCTATCTAGTTATTATCTGTATAAATTTTAAGATCTTTATTTCTATTTAGCAGAATAAAAAAGTTAAACATTAACTTTATCCTTATTGGAGGCAGAATGATTTTCTCATAAACACCCTTTCATCTGTGGATGTTTTATTTAGATAGACGTATTTAATGACTTCTTATTTATTCTGATCTTTAATGTCTCAATTTAAAGCAATCACTTCTGTTGGAGTTTAATCTGCCTGGGTTCTCTTGCAGAAAAACACATTCTGTCTGGGATGTAATATACTTACTTCTCCCACTTCATCCCTGACATGTGATCTGTCTCTACTAGGGGTTCTCAGAATTGCAGTGATTGTTAAAATCCTATATCTGAAGGCCCCAGACATCCAGACTTGGGAGTAAGGCTGAAGAATCTGATTTTTATGGAACATTCCAGATGACTCTCTTTTACAGCATCCAAGGACCAGTCCTGGAGTAACACAGCTTTTAGCCATGTTATTTAAAAGGAACATCTTTTAAATAAGGAAAGTCTGTATATAGCAAACTATTTACTGCTTGAAAGAGTTCCTGAGATGAAGCACCATTGAACCCAGGCCAGATGTATAAATACATTTTTGTCCCCCTTGTTTTTGACATATGGCTGCATGTACAATAAATTCAGGTTGAAAATGTCAATCTTTATTTTCAAATGCTTCTATCTGAAGGGGTTTCCCCCCCACTGTCTCTGGGTAGCCTATTATAATACAAAAAAATAAACCTAAATAGTCATTTAATAACTTTAAAAAATATGAGAATGTTAAACCCTGAATGGAGTTTTCAGGCCACTCAGCCCATTGCTAATTTTTGTGCCATAAGTTGATGGAAAGTTTCTATTGTTTTCTTCTTCATTTGATAGATCTGTCATAGAGCTGTCACAGCCCAGACTTGCATTTTGACAAACTTTCTTTAAAGATATTTTAAGCAGATGATCTTCTGTCTGACAGATTTAGCTCATGTGGATGTTATATCCAAAGTCATCATCTAGTGTAAGTTTCAGTCCAATGACCACCATGCTATGGTAATCAGTTTTGTATAGTAAGCACTAGAATGAACAGATCAACAACAACAAAAAAATCATTCTTTGCTTTTGGAATGTGCTTTTGGACTTTCTTGCTCTTGTGGGATACCTGAGACCCTCAGATGTTATGATGTGAATGGGACATTTGCAATAGTTCAGGGATACTTTCTATATTCTCACTATTGTTATTAAAATTGCCCCAGTGGGGGATATTATTGACTCAATTCTGTATGTTGGGTGCAGTTGGAATACATGGGCATGCCTCCCCCAACTCACACATGTGGTTTTAGCAGACTTTCAGAGGGGTGCTTTCTGAAATGACTTTTGAAGACAGAGCTCAAGATAGCCAGGTAGGGTTGGATGACATGAATAGAAATAGTCCAGAAGAAACAGTTTATTGGGGATGAGGGTCCTTGGATGGACTGCAGGAGGGTTTTTGTTGGATTGTTGCTGGTTTTGACCAGTTAACCTAGAGTCTTGGCTCGGTGGTTGCTAAACTTGTGCTTGGTGAGGATGAAATGAGATGCGAAATATTTGTGTGGAGCCTGGAAACTTGAACTGAACCTCATTCATGAGCATTTCCATGTTATTACCCCAAGAGACCATGTTCATCAGGATAAGGTACACTAGGTGCTGAAAAGGGCCTACAGATCTCAGTGGCTTGACAAAAACCCAGTACATTTTTTGCTCCTGCACCTGTTTTGTGAGTGCAGGGCCCTCTCCTGGGAAGCTCTTCTCTAAGAAGTGGCTCAGAAATCTGCCCCCTCTGACCTTCAATGCTGCCATCTTAAACACGCAAACTCCACGGCTGGGGAAGAAGAACAGAGGTGGTGTGGTTAGCCTGGAAGGGGCCCATGTTTCACTACCAGCACCCACCTCCCAGGGCCTCCCTGTGTAGAAGGGAGGCTGGGCAGTGCGCCCTTTCTGTGTGCTCCTCCGCAGTAGGACTGGTGAGCCTCGGGCCAGCTTCCACAGCCTGAGTCCTCTCCTGGGTGTGGCTGTGTTTTAACAAAAACAAGGAAATCTAGCTTCAAGGGAGGAGTTTGGATTCTGTTTGGGGAAAGAAGGCCTTTAGAGCTTGGTGGATTTGGGTTCTAGCTCTTGTTTTACCACTTGTTTCTATGTGATTTGGGATACATTTATTAAAAATGAAGAATGTTAGTATTTAGTTCATAGGATTGGTAGCGTTAAATGAGTTAATGATCAGAAATTGCTTGTATGTGCTCAGTAATAATGATGATTGTAGTCATAGTTATTATCATTATTATAGACAATGAATATAATTATAATTATAATTAGTATTAGTTGTTTGCTTACCCAATGACCTAAAAGGAAAGGGAGTTTATACAACAGTGGTTTCAACTCTGCCTGTACAGAGGTGTCATGAGTGAGATTTTTTGCAAGTGCACATGGGGTGGGAGGGGATAGCACTTGGCTGTGCTGAGTTGGAACCTTCTCCCATCAGAGTGTTGAGAAAGCCACACCAGGCACAGGGTGCGTGAAGGGATCTAAAAGGATGGAAGAGCAGGTGTCCTTGGGGAAGAGCCTGTGCGATGTAATTCTCCACAGTGAATCAGAAGACAGAAGAAGATGGAAGGAAATTGGGGAATTTCATAGCAAAGGGCGGGGTGGGGGTGGGCAGGGTCCAGTGTCCAGCACTACATGTCACTCCAAAGTGTTGGGGAACTCAGCCTAAAAGAGGGAGATCCCTGTGGGAGCTGGCCTGTTGCTCGCACCTGGTCACTAAAAGTGTCTCTTTTTTAGTTCTCTTTCCATCCCTATCTTTTGATTCAATCTCATCTAATCAGAGGCATCTGCCTAGGAGAATTAACCACTGTAAGAAAGAGGAAAAAACCCTTCTTTGCCTTGAAGGAGAATGAACATAGATCCATAAGCTCTGGCTCTAAGAGGTCATTCATTTTCTTGTGAAACAAAAATGTCCCTGCACACAAAGCGCCCCAATCCAGGGGTGGCACGCTGCAGGCTTTTCATTTCTTCTCCTTCTGAGTTCCCTTTCAATAGAAAACCCTGACAGCATTTCAAAGGTGAAGGTAAAAGAAGGTGTAGATTGGAATAGGCTTAGTTACGCTGCAGTAACAAAGAATTCTGCAATCTCAGTGACTTGCAGCTCAAGGTCAATGGGGAGCTCTTCTTTATGCTGCTGTCCCAGGGCACAGGCCAGTCATATGCCCAATCCCTCCACGCCCCACCAGGAGGTCAGCAAATGGGGACTTTCGTGTGCTTGGAATGAGTGACTGGGTGTCGTTGAGCAGAACCACTTACCACAGAGATTCAAATGTCAAAACTATGCTTGAGTTTGAGACACCTGCCTAAGAAAGTAAAGCTAGCTGAGGGAAAAACAAAACAAAGCAACACACGATCATGCCAAGTAAATATGGCAAGGAAAGACCTCTCACCCCAAAGCTGGACTGAAAAATTACTCCCACGTTAGCCTTGCAAGAGGAGTTTCTTTTCTGAAGTTTATAAAATTGGGTAAACCAGATTACTGATGGCTTGTTCTGCTAAGAACGCTCCTGGAAATTTTCATTTCTCTTTCAACTATTTGAAATCTCTGGAGAGGTTTAGATAGGTCTTGCTTGCCTTTGAGAACCAACGAGTGGAGTTTTCGTTTTAGGATATTTGTTTGTTTCCCTGCTCATGTGGGTGGGAACAGTTCTGACTGTTGAATTCCTGGGTCCTTTCTGTTCATCCGACTGTGTCGAGAATAGCCAGTCTGTTTATATTGACTGAAATAAGCATTGAACGATGAGTGAGCAGGGAAAACAAACAAGCGTTCATTTTAACACAGCACAGTGTGCGTCCCAAGTATGTCTGAGGAAGTTGTGAAAATTTCAAAGCAAATTAATTGCAATTGATTTTTCACATAAGAAATGCAGCACCACAGGTATAATAACGGGTCTGGGTTGCATGGTGGTTTTCAGGTGGTCACTTTTCTTCTTTGGAAATAGTTTGGGGATTGTCTGTTGATGGCAACCTACTTTTGCTAATCTTTGGAAAAGTTCTATCTGAAAAGTATTTTCAAGGAGAGGAATGATGTTTCTCAAGTCATTCGCTCTGAAAATCATGTCTAAAAGCCAGGACACCCGAATATGGGTTAACTGGGACCGTGTTTAGCTTTCCACTTCCTGAGCCTAATTAAACAAATGAAATAATTTTCATTCAGAAGGTTTCTTTTAGAATTCAGTTTCTCTTGCCTTTCAGCATCCTTGAAGAATATTATTATGCTCATTATATGCCTTTTGAATTTCTAAATATTCTCCTCTTTCTCTTCGTGTAAGATGTTACTTTCAAAATCCACTCACAGCCCCAGCAGTACCTATTCAGCCTCATGTCTCCTTTTTCTTTTTCCATCTCAGCATTGGATTTGTCATGGCCATTGTTTCAATATTAGGGACAATTACCTGGTGTCACTGAATGTGGCCGGTTCAGCTTTGCTTCCCTGCTCTGGCCCAGACAAGTACAGTCATGCCTGAATGGGAGCCCTATTAGTTCTTGCAGCCATCGACACAGGGAATAGATTGCATGGAAGCTATTCTTTGCTACTTTGTCATTGTTCTCCGACCTCAGGCTTTCTTGAGATTAGAAATAACTAGTTCTTTAAAGAACAGAATGCCTGCACTTACCCAAAATGCTCTAAAAATATGTAACAAATACTACGTTAGTAACGATCATAAAGCTGGGAAAAAAAATAAATAAATAAAGAGCCCCGTTAAAAAGACTGCCGCAGTTAAGAAATGTTCATGACTTTCCTGGCTCTGGGAATGATCTATTTTATGCACCTATATATAGAGTTAGTGAGACTTAACATTCTGAGTGCTACTTTTTAGTTACCAACTCCTCGAAGCCAATGGCAAATCACAGTTTTGATGTGTAAAATAACGGAGAAAATGGGTGTAGAGCCTTATAAAATACCTGAGTTTAATCTGGACCAGCCTGGAGCAAGGCTTGAAATCCTCTTATTTCGGAAAATGAACGAAGGCACACTTGCCTTTGGAGGCGCAAAATAAAAGAGACCTATACAGTTTGTGTGGCGCAGTGTCCCAGAAATCAATTATGTAATTTTGTACAATCATATCAGGTAGAGTATCAACCCATTACTGAAACTCAGAGCTTTCAAACCTAATGGAGACTATTTGACATTCCTAGGCGCGCTGCCAACGGCCCATTTCCAATTGCCAACATGACAATTATTGACACAGACATGTACAGGTAGGGAAGGGTTTTCAAGGAAATAATGTCAATAATTTTCTACTGTGTTTTAAGCTAAAAAGCAGCAGAAGGTGAGTGACTAGAATCCTATGGAATCCATATCTGCAGGTCCCTTGAGTGCTGGACTGGTAATGGGGCAAGTGGGTACCCATGTGAAATCCAATTAGGTGGGAAATGGCAAGGTGACCCGTGCGTGCTGGAAGTGTTTAGAATTTTATTAATCTGCTATCCCTGGGTATCAAAGATAACTCCTCTGGAGTTTCTCCTTGCTCATCCACTCAGCGCTCACAATTCTGATTTCATTGAACGACTCTATTTTAGCCCTGCAGTGGCTGCTTTCCATTAGCAACTCAGTCTGGATCCTGGGGTCTGAGTCTTTAGCCAGTCTTGCCTGTCCCTGTTCCCCAGTGAGTCCTCTCCATTCAAGCCCCGTCCTGAGTTCCTAGTATCTCATATGCTTAGTCCTCCATTTGCGCCAATTCTTATGCTGTCCCCCATTCCATAATATCTTCCCCTCTCCATTTACTCTGCTCATTCTTTCTGGGGGACCTTAAATCCAGGCTCCTCGTAGCCTTACTGCTGGCTTGTTTACTAAGGGTCACTAAGGCCAAGGACTGTAGGAAGATGAAATATATGTTGTACCTGCGGTTTTGGTACATCTGTCTTTTTTTTTTCCATAAGTGTGTAAATAAAATGATGCATGCAATGAACAGGGAGCTGTTTTATGCTCACAGACCAAGAGTGTGTGTGTGTGTGTGTATGCAATTAAATAGCTTTTTTTCCTTAGAAAAAATACTTAGGCAATCAAACAACTTTTTTTTCTTAGAAAACTATAACAACCATGCCTGGTATCTATCTATGTTCCCCCGTTACAGGTTAAGAAGCTGAGGTTCTGAGGGATTGAGTTTCTCATGTAAACTTGTTTAGATAGTAAACAGGGATTCAAATACAGGCCTCTCTGACTCCAGAGCCCCTGTGAAATTGTGACCTGGAAATGATAAATTTGTGATACTTTGGACCAGCTGTGTAGTCAGTCCAAGAAGCTGGGCCCAGCAGAAGCAGGGTACTTATGTTCAGAGCAGTGGGCTTTTGTAAAAGGATCTCCTTAGAACTGTGATTAAATCAAGATTCTTTTATATGCTTTGTATAAAGAGAAGTCAGGTGAAGTCTGTTTCTGCCACTTGCATAAAACTGCTGTGGGGAGTGGAGTGGGGACCACCCAGATAATGCCCCAAAGACCTTGCTCTCTGAGCGCTGTATTTCTTCTCTATAAAGAGCAATGGTCTTTGCATGTGATGGTAGGCTTTTGGATGTTAGATAAGATACTATATAACTCTATTAGATGGATAGCGGTTAAGACTATACAATTCTTAAAGTATTTGTTCTACATCTGGGAAATATGTCATTGGTATTTTAATAGGGATTGCATTGAACCCTTGGTTAAGTTTATTCTTAGGTACTCTATTTCTTTTCTTGTTGCTATAGTAAATGGGATTTTGAAAATTACATGGAACCAAAAAAAAGAAAAAAGAAAAAAAAGACCCTGGATAGCCTTAGCAATCTTAAGAAAGAAAAAACAAAGTAGGAGGAATCACAATACCTGATATAAAACTATATTGTGACCAAAGCAGTCTGGTACTAGGATAAGGACAGACATATGAATCAATGGATCAGGATAGAGCGCTCAAAAATAAACCCGGTCTTTATGATCAATTAATATTTGACAAAGGGGGCTGGAGTATAAAATGGAGTAAAAATGGTGTTGGGAGATCTGGACAGGTATATGAAAAATAATGAAAATTGACCACCAACTCAAGATGGTTAAAAGATAAAAGATTTAATTGTAATCTGTGACACCATAAAACTCCTAGAGGAAAACATGGGCAGTAAAATTTCAGATATCCCATGCAGAAATATTTTCACCAATATATCTCCCAGGGCAAGGGAAATAAAGGAAAGAATAAACAAATGGGGCTACATCAAACTGAAAAGCTTCTTAATTGAAGAAAACATCAGCAAAATGAAAAGGGAACTAACCAGATAGGAAAACATATTTGCCAACGATTCCTCGGACAGGGGGTTGATCTCTAAGATATGTAAAGAACTCACAGGACTCAACACCAGGAAGGTAGACAATCCAATTTAAAAAATGTGCAAAGGACCTAAATAGACACTTCTCCAAAGAGGACATACAGAGGGCCCATAGGCATATGAAAGGATGCTCAACATCACTAGCCATCAGACAGATGCAAATTAAAACCACAAGAAGATAACGCCTCACCCCGGTCAAAATGGTCATCATTATAAAATCAACAAACAACAAGTGCTGGTAAGGATTTGGAGAAAAGGGAACCCTAGTGCACTGTTGATGGGAATGCAGACTAGTGCAGCCACTAGGGAAAAAAGTATGGAATTTCCTCAAAACTAAAAATAGAACTGCCTTTTGATCCAGTGATTCCACTGCTGGGATTATCTCCAAAAAATGCTGAAACACCAATTCAGAACCTATGTACCCCTATGTTCATAGCAGTGCTACTTACAATAGCCAAGTGCTGGAACCAGCCTAAGTGCCCATCAGTAAATTAATGGATGGAAAAACGTTTACACAATGAAGTACTATGCAGTAGAAAGAAAGAAGGAACTCCTACCTATCATGACAACATGGATGGAACTGGAGAGTATTATGCTTAGTGAAATAAGCCAGGCGATGAAAGACAAATACCATATGATCTCACCTATACCAGGAACCTAACAAACAAAACAAACAAATGTGCAAAATAGAAACAGAGGCGTGGAAACAAGGAACAGACTGGCAGTGACTAGAGGTGAGGTGGTAAGGGGAGAAGGGGGGAAAGAAAGGGAAGGGTCTAGTCAAGGAACTAGTATAAATGACCCATAGACATGGACAACGGTGGAGATTGACTGTGGGAGCTGGTTGGGAGTAGGCAGTGGAGAGCAATGGGGAAAAATTGGGACAATTGTAATAGAACAACAATAGAAAAAGATTATATCATTCATCTATTTTACATTTTGTCTTGGCTTTTAGGAAATTCAAAGCTCATTTTATGCTCCATTTCAGTAATTACACTTTACGGAGGTTTGGCCTACCTTTCTCTCATAGACACATAAACGAACTGACACATACAAAGAAACAGGAAGTTGTTTTCTCCCCCACAATGTGCTTCTTATTGTGCAATTAAATGATTTTGCTTTCTTTAAAGAAAAACAACATTAAGTATACTTGTTCATGTGATATGCTGTTTCACCAATGATTTCCGGAAGAATGAAAACAGCTAGGACATTCTCAGAGAAGTTTTGTTGATCGATGCCCTTACTTCTGTTGAATGATTTATAAAATTTAAGGCAAGTTAAACTAGATCTGGTGATCTGTATATAGTGTGATGCTAGCCAAAGACTAACTTGGCTTTAAATCTCAGCAGACCAGCCCATGGCTTAATAGAAGCATCATTAGAGTTGATTTTCTGCAATCTGGTTTAGCCAACACTACCTGGAATCCAGAGGGAAAGGGGATGTCCGCCTGTATAATTGGTCCCCATCATAGCCCAGTGGATTTGGTATGTCTTTCAGACTGGAGTTTAAGGAGCTGTTTTTATCAGAGACTTTATGATATGCAACTGTGCAAGCAGTGTTGGTCCCTGGTAAACATGTGGCACCTGGAGGTGGAAGAAGAGGTCTTCCGAAGCATGGATCCCTGCCTTGGTTCCTTGAAGGCCAGGGACTTCTAATTCAGACAATCAGACATAAGCTGAGAGTCAGAAGGCAGAACCCTGTCTGTGGGCAGCAGAGGGTTAGGAAGTTTCTGAGCAGCTGGGCCATGATAGAAGGCTAACCTCTGGGGTCTTCAGCACCAACAAGGTGGGTGGTGAAGCAGATAGTAAGACTCTGGAGTAAGTAGGTGTGCACTTTGGTAGAGGTGGGGCATTCATTAACAGATGTGACCCAAGCCCAGACACATATGCATGCATGTCTCATCCATGTATTTATTTATATTTATTTTTATTGATAATGTGACCTCATTAATGCCCGCTGGCTGCTGAGACCTGGGGAAACCAGGGTGACACCCATGGTGCACCAAGCCATGGATGGACTGATGTCCTGGAGGCAACGGAGCACACCCATTTTCTCTCAGCTCGCCCTCTCCGGAGCTTGCACACCTCCAGTGCCAGGGTAAGAGGCAAGTTATCTGACCAGTTTCCTCAGCTGTGAAATGGGAGACCTGGACTGGATAGTCTCTAAGACTGTTTCCATCTCAAAAGTTGAACGATGCCACCATTCTGTACAAACCAGGTGTCAGAAGCATGTGGAGATGAGACAAGGGAGCAACGAAAGGAGATGGGGACCAAGGCTGCTGACAAGTGGGGGTGAGGCATACCGGCTGGGACCCTCCATTCTCTACTCTTGTCAGTTAACCTTGAGCAGATTACTTAACCGCTCCGCACCCAGATTTCCCCAGCTTAGACCCAGAGCACTACTTGTGTCATGCACATGTGTGGTGGGTGTCATGTGACCTTGTGAGTGTGGGGATACACCCTTCCCACAGTGGGCTGGTCCTGGGGTGACACTCAGCCAGTGGTGTGTACTTGCGATCGGCAATCACAGCACCAGCTTTGTCAACCATACAAGTGTCTGAGACCCAGTGATGCAAGCAACATAACAAGGGACAAGCCGTATTTCAGTTAGAAAACCTGGGTTTGAGAACCCCTCTGCTATTCATCAGAGGAGGTATGGAAGGGAGCAGGCCTTGCTTCCTTGTCTATAAAGTAAAGCAGTTGGATTACATAAAAACTTAACATATTTTCTAAGTTGTGATTCTAAGATCTTTAAGCTAACCAGCTTCCTCGTTTGGAGCTTTTTGAACATTTAATCTTTATACTTCCCACCACCTCTTACACATAGTAGGTGCTTGTAAATACCATGCAGATGATGAATGAGATGGTGCCAGTAATTTAATTCTCTCATTGGCAAGTAAGAAACTCACATAAAGACAAGGGACAGGCAACCTTAATTCTCTTGAGTGCTAAGCTATCGGAGTCATGCTGTCTCAAAGATGCAGGCTTGTGGCCTAAACGGATAAATTTTTCCCATTAAGAAATTGCTCTCTCTGGCAAGCCTGACTTCTGAAGCACACCGGCAAGGCAGGCACCAGCAGAGTGTCTGGGTCTGCTTGTAACGTGATTGCAGCCTCGATGGGCATAAGGAGTGAAGGCTGGGACATCCCTAAGATAGCAACCGGGTAGAGCTAGGACCTGCAGCCCCTGAGAAGCGGGCAATGAGGATGGCGGGACATTTCCTGGTTCTGCATCCCATGTGCTGTGGGGTGATTTTTATTTAAAGCAATATTCACGTACTGACTTGAAGTATGAGGGCACTCTCGCTGTTGAGAACATTTGTTTCAGGGGTTCTCAGTACAACAGATATGTAGGATGGCAGACATGGGAAGGCCCATTTGCATCTTTCTAGCGCCGAAGGATGAACTGGACTTGACTGAGTCTGAGACCCTTGCTAATTTTTTCTCACCTGCTTTTGGGAAATGTACCTGTCAGGCCACAGGTAGAGAGTAGGATCTGGAGCTGGGCGGTAGGGGGGATTCAGAGGGAAAGGTGACCCTGGGAAAAAGGTGGAAAGAGAGGAGGGAGCAAGGACACCTTTGTAGCAGCCTTTCCAGGTGTTCTTTTTAGAGGAATTTCTCCCCCCTTTTTGCCTGCAGAGCAAGTTTTCACAGCTGTTTTCATCTGCCAGTCCAGGATTCATCTTCTCTCCCGGGATGGGAGACTGGGCTGGGGCTTCTTTCTCTCTATCCGGAGCCTAGACCCATGTTCTCTCCTGGTGCAGTTCCTGGGCTCCCAGCTCGGCACTGAGCCCAGAATTTGTCAGGGATTCTCTGGAGTTCAAGAAGCTTCCATTGTCTCAGTGACCCCCTTACCAGAGACCTAGCAACGTCGCTAATCCCTATTTGTTTCTATGTGTTATTTTCACCGTGAGTAGTGGAAGTGCACCTTCAGGGTCTCATCCCAAGGACAGCTACTATTTATTGACTCTTACCCACTTTCCTAGCACTGCATTTCTTTCAGACTTCATGAAAGGCACAATCCTTCATTCAGGATCAGTTCATCACTTTCAATAGTCCTCCCACCCTTGTCGAAGTCTTCTCTGCCATTAGAGAGGCGCGGTCGGATCTGCTCCAAAAGGGGAAATAAAGTTGGGGAGGAAACCTGACGGATGGATTTGATTTTTTTTTTTTCAAGTGAGCCATTGCTTGGCTCTCCTGAATTCTTCAGAAACATCTGCAAACAAACAAACAAACAAACAACAGTATTTTAAAAACAGAAATGTTAAGAAAAATGCCTGTGCTAAAGTCCAGCGAAGTTCTTAGAAAAATGATCGGCGAATTGTTGGAGAGTCTGCCGGCACCATTATACCCCGTGTAGCAGTGGGGGATAACAAAGCTGAAGATTGAAGGCAATTTTGACACCGTAAAGCCAACTGCTGGCCCTGCGCAGGCTTTTAAACCCGGAGAGGATTCAGCCTGCTCACTTATTACTTTCCACGTCTTCAAAAGGACAATGCGTCTCTTTTCATCTCCGGCTTTGCTGTGAAAGCTCGGGAAGTTATTGACTCTCCCGGAGCTTTAGGTGTACAGTCAGGCGGAAGAAGGACACGGGGACACATGGGGGCCGCGAGTTCGAATTTGCAGCTCTTTGTGGCATTCTCTGCCCTGCTCAGACTGAATTGAGCAGAGCCGACAGCGAGGGGCGGCCACGCATTTTGATCCAGGTCCCCTTACTGAGTTGTGGGACACAGCAGCCATTCGGCTGCAGACAGGCTCCTTTCTCGTTTTTGTTGCTATTTTTTAATCTTGACAGCTCCCAGGGTTCTCTTGGATGGTGGGCTCAGAAACGCCAGGCTTTCTTGTAGCCCCTGTGAGCTAAAATAATGAACAAGCAATTAAATCTCATGCTTGAGGGCCTGTGCTGATTGCTTGCAGGGGAGGGCACGGCCCAGCCTTGCTCTCCGCGCGTGGGGCCGGGGACCAGGGGCCTGGCTGTGTTTCTCTGGGGGTGCAGCTTGCTAGCCGCAGGGGAGCTTGGGTGTTGGAGCAGAAGAACTGGGGAGATTCTCCATTCAAGGAGGCACCTGTCCTGGAAATGGGTGTGAGTTGACATGGAAGGTTATTTGTTAGCCAAACACAAATAGGCCAAGGCTCCATTCTCTCTTCTCTTAATAAAAGACCATCTCCTACAATGAACAAATGCTTTCTTCGGGCAATTTTAAAAAGAAACAAAATGAAATCTTGGTAATTGGCTAAAGATGGTTTTATTTAGTTAGTTGCTGTGAAGCTAACTCTTGACTTGCTGAGTTTCCTAGTCAAGGTACCTACTTCTGGAGAGAGAATGTTGGGGACAGTGGCAACCTGACCAATGTCGCACAAATAGTAAGTGGCTCCTGGTAGATTGTTTAGGGAATCAGGGTTTTTAACCACTCTGCTTGCCCATCTTACCAATAACTTAAGAAGTAGTTCATAGTTTAATAATAGTAATTCCATGAATAATGCAATAGAGACATATTGAAATTGGAGCCTGCCACCAGGAACTCAAGGATAAAAAACACACACCTATGTCTCCTCCTGCTGGATCCTGCATTCTCGGATGGGACCAACGCTGGTGAAAGGTAATGCCCTATTACGTAGCAGCAAACTGTGATGAGGTGGGAACCTCTAAAATAGCGCAAGGCATCACAGCATACCATTCTGAAGAAGCGAACTTGAACTGAGGTCTAATGGCTGACGAGGGTGGGGTAAGGAGGCAAAGGCATGTACAGCAGGGAAAGCAATTGGGGAGGAGGCTGCTACAGGGCAGCCAGGGCCAGGCCCCATGGAATTATACAGGTCTCATGAAGAATTCTATTGCTGAGCCAAAGAGCAACGCTGAGCCATGGAAGGGCAGACCCAGGGGAATGACACCAAGACCTTTGCATATAGGCATGGGCACTCTAGCTGCAGCCCAGGAATGACTAGGGTGGCCTGGCTCAGGAGACAGATGACTGTAAATTGAACCAGTGGGATAGGATGAAGATGTAGGTCTCTTTATAAGAGAGGAAGGACAAAGCTTGTGGATTGTCAGCTTTGAGGATCGCTGAGGGGTCAAGGATAACTCCTTTGTTTCTGGCTTGCATGGCTGGATGAATGTCTGTACTTCTAGCTGAGAAGGACAACACAGGGGAGTAAGATGACTAGATTTAGGAGATAATCTGAACTTGGTTTAGACCTGCTGAGTGTGAGATAGCCCCAAATGGAGATAACTGTTTAAATCCTTGCACAGAAAGGTTGGGGACAACTGAAAATTGAAGTCACTAGCATGTACAAGATGCCTTGGAGGGAGGCTGCAAAATGAGAAGGACTGAGTCTAGGGTGGAAAACTAGGAGCTCCTGTGGGTGGAGGCTACGGAGCAAGGACTAGCAGAGACAGAGCGGCCCAAGGCAGAGGTGCAGGGACAGCTCAGATGGGGGACTTTCAGCAGGAAGGGCTAGGAGGGGGGTGGAATGATCCACTGAGGACTCAGCCTCACCACTCCTCTAACACACATTGTGAGTCAGAAAGGATTGTTTTCTTAATTTACTAGATGAGGGAGCTGAGGCTCAAAGATTTTAAATGATTTATGGCAAATCACACAATGAATAAGTGGTGAAGCCAGAGTTGAATGTGGTTCTAGGTCTGGATCCTGTACTTGTTTTCTGTCTCTCTATAGCTTTCTTTCACATTCAGGTTTGCTGCTTTTTTGCTCCAGAAGAGGGACAACATAATGGTACTTTGATTTGTTGAGAAATCATGATGAGAAAAAGAATGACAACTGAAATTTAATGTGAGGCTTGTAAACTGATACGGGCTTTGAATATATGATAAATAAATAGGCTTTTAAAACCCATGTATGTGACCCCTGCTGTTTATTTCAAAATTGACAGGGTAGCTGAAACAACCGCTGAGGGACTAACTGCCTATGTTTTCTGCCTCAATTAGTCTCAGAACCAACTTAGTAAAGATTTTCCTAAAGTGAGCCAATGCAATTGTAAAGCTGAATAGGTAAAATAAAGGTCAGTCATAGAGGTTGCATGCAGAACATCACATTAGGGACTAAAATCACTGAAAAGAACAGAGGATTGTTCTTTTTTCATCTTTATGAAGATCAGATCATACTATATTAATAATTCACCATCTCCAAATCATATGTGGATTAAAAAAAAACTCAAACATGGGCTGAGATGGGTTTGATTATAGGGGTTTTAAGTATTTTGATGTTTGTGGGAGTATTTATAATGAGAAGGTGATGAGTCTAGGTTTACTTGGCTTGCCAGCTGGGATGTTATATGATGATTCAGATTGAGAGTTGGGCCAGTTGACCTTGTGTCTCTGGGTATGGTTGATAGAAAGAGAAATGTTTAAACACTTTAGTGAAACTAAGCTCTGGAAACACATGAACCCTGAAGAGTAAGAAGAAAGAGGCAGAACGCCCAGCTGGGTAAGTTGGCTTTTTTTTTTTTTTTTTTTTTAATTTAATTTTATTGTTGTTGTATTACATCCATCCCCCTTTTTCTCCCCTCTGTTCCCCTCCCCACCCACCCATTAAGTTGGCTTATTTGAGGGCCCCAGTCTTACCTGTATTCATGCCCTTCCATTGTGTGCTCTCATGAAAAAAAGGAGTGTGTATTTCTCGTCTTTGTCTCTTGGTACCATGTTGAATGCCAGGACCATAGTAGATAGTTGTTCCACAAACATTTGCTAGATGATTAAAGAAGTAAACAAATGCCATGAAAGCCTTGAAAATGTGAAAGGGGGTCAGAAAAAGGGAAATAAGATGACTTTGGTCTTTGTGCTAGGAGGAAGGAAAGCTGGGAGGAATGTGTGTGTTCATGGATGCCAAGCATAATATTAGACTTAATATGTAAGCCTGAGACCTGGCAGAAAGGTGTTATATTCTTCAAAGGTAAAAGATGGGAGGATCACTCAAGAATAGTTCAGGTGGAAGAGGAAGTCCACCGTGGACCCAGCACAGGGTGGGGGTGGGGACAAAGGCAAGAATCACCCAAGATGAGGGAAGCCTGTGCAAAGCCTTGGGTTAATTCAGTTTGGGAGCCAGTGTTTTTATAACTTAATGAACTTTTGTCCTGAGGTCTCTGTAGATGCTACAAAAGTTGCTCAGTACTTTAAAGCTGATAGAGGGTGTGGCAGAAAATGCAAACAGCTCAGTGGTTATAGATGTCAGGGTGGTGAAGGGCAAAGATTTGATTCCAAGGATGTGGTCTCTGGAGATGGGTCTCACCTCCTCCCCATTTTGCTGCTTTGGTTGCTGGGGAGGTGGAGGTGCGAAGACTTAGCCGTTAGTCAAATTCAAAGCAAATCTGTCCAGTGGTGGGGGTAAGAGGAACAATTAAGCAAAAGGTGACCGGTGTGATTTGCTTAATTATAACAATGAATCTCTCTCTCTCTCAACCGATTCATTGGAGGCCGGTGTGCGGACTGTGCAGCGTTTTCCTGATGACCTAATTTTCCCTGTCACCTCACAGAGGACATGCTTCCGTGAAGGTGGGTGTCCAACTGCAGAGAAGTTCAGAGACTTCTGAAGGATAGTCACTTCTTCTTCTCCTTTGTGGGCCAAGAAGCTCTCTGGATCAGAAAACTTGATCTGCCAGAGGCATTAATTAATTAACTAATTAATTAAATTAATTAATTAAAGGTGTATCGTTGCAATTTACTGTAGCGCTCATAAATTAGACTGTTGAAGAGGGAATCATCAACTATCTTGAAGTTGGCTGCTTTTAAAAAAATTCCTGAACGGTATGTGTGGCTTCATTGTATAATACAAGAGGTTTAAAAACTGTTAAACAAAGCTCAAAATAGGAATCATGATTGAAGCCCATGAACATCAAAGTAGTGGAAATAATGTGCTTTTCATCTGAATTTCTTGCGATCAGGTTTTGGGAAGTGTTTCTGTAAGTAATATTTTAATGGATTTTCTTATTCCAAGTTTTTAGTGTCACAAAAATGATGTCTTCTTGACTTTTCATCAGTGCATGGGAGGAGACAAAAGGTAAGACTCAATTCTCTGCACTAACTGAGAAGCCCAAGACCAAAAGCCCCCAGCTTCAGTGAATGGATTCAGAGTCAGACAACTACTTGTCCCTGACTGGCCCTGGCTGAGTTTCTTAACCTCTCCAAATTTACAAAATGGGAATTTCTTAAAGCAGTTTTGTGATGATGAAGTGAGATACTTCATTTAATGTTCCTAGTGCTGGAACAATCCTGGTGTACAAAAAATGCTTACTAAATATTGACTTTTTTTTTTTTTTTGCATTGTTTAAAATTTATTTTTTTATTTTTTAAAGATTTTATGTATTATTTTTTAGAGAGAGGGGAAAGGAGAGAGACATCAATGTATGGTTGCCTTTCACCTGCCTCCAGCTACGGACCTGGCTGGAGACCTGGCTTGTAACCTTGTTATATGCCCTGGCTGGAAATCGAACCAGTGACCTTTGGGTTTGCAGGCCAGCACCTTTTCCACTGTGCCACCAGCCAGGGCTCTTTTTTTACATTATTGATTTATTATTGGAAGATGTGACTTTTCTTCCTTGTCCTCCTGACTCAGAACCTGACTCATGAATATTTTTTTCCTTTCCCTTTATATCTGATGTCTTGTCTAAGTTTGCTGACATCAGTTGAATACATGGAAATATATGATAAAGGTCTCTAGACGTTGCATGTTATCTGCAAAAAACAGGGGCACTATGTCTTTGGGTGTGTTAGAGTTAACTGGAGAGTAACTATATGACAGAAATTCCTGCTCTTAATAAATTCATTCTCTGATAATTTTCTTATTTAAGGCGTACTTTTAGGCTCCAACTATGTCTACAATTTACATTTATCTTTAAGAGAGTCTTTTTCAGTCCTTTAAATAATTTTTTAAAGAGCTTCTCAGGAATGCATCCTCCCAATTCTCCTATCTTGTTGAAGTTATGTTTTATGCAAGAATTCCTGTGTGCTAATCAAATGTATTCATGTCATATTTCTAATTGGTTTACTGTTTACCACCTGTACATTCTGTGACAATTGATTGGGAGGTGGGCTGCACAGTAGTAACTACAGAAAGCCTTAACAGCAACTTGAAATGTATTTTGGTACCAATTTATTTTTTCCTGGCCTGCAGATAGTTGTCCAAGTTGATGGTCACGGTTTCAGCATTGCTCTTAACTTCCACCCATTTCCAATTTAGGCTCTACTGGTAGCTCCCTAGTCGGCTAGCATAAACCTGTTTTATCAACGGTTCCTCTATGTTTTCCACTGGTATTCAAACCAGCTTTTAAGATTTCACAGGAAAAAGTGAGATGTTGGACATTAGGGGCTGGAACGTTTCAAGTCTCTGGCTCACTGCGTGTGGTTTGTTTATGCTCTCTTGGTTTCCTAGTGATTAAAACTTGGTATAAACATTGCTACTTAACTCACCTGTCAAGGATGGTGTGAGAATGAGTAATACCATGTGAGCCATATTTTTGCTCTTTAGAAGAATGGTGCTATATAAATACTAAGTGTTATTTCATGAAAAATACTTGTGTGATAATAGCATATGTTAAGTTCAACTTCCTTGACCGATTTTACAAATATATTTTGGTGTAACAATATGGCTGTTTTTATGGTTAGTAGGCATGTATTCTACTTTCTGTATTTTATTTTCTAGCTGAGTCATGTACCATATCAAATGTTTCAGAAATAGAAAGACATCTTTCTAGATGGATTATAAAGCTACTGCTAAATGTTGCTTACCTTTGTGCATTTCAGCTGGATGTTAGTGATCCACCTATTAATGTAGAAGATATGATCTATATACCAACATAATAGGATATTATAAAAATGCAACTTGGGTAAACAGTATGTTTTTCTTATTTCTCTTTTATATGATTGATTAAAAGGTCACATGACAAAGGCATTACATGGTTAAATGTAGATCTGGGTTCAGTGGCCAGAAATGATGTTTATTGGTGTCATATGGAGGGACTTGGCATCCGTGCTTGGCCCAGCTGAAAGAGCATCACTTCTTGCCTCAGGTCCTCAATGAGGAACATTCTACTTTTGCTGAAAAGGTGGATTTGAACCCCTTACATCACACCATGTCCAGAGAACACAGATGACACATATATGGAGATATAACACAGTGCAGCATTGTATAGCATGATTATTTTGATAGTTTGTTAAAATGCAAACTAGACTTTCTGACAAGTAATAATAAGGGCTTTCGGAAGCTTTGGCTTTTCCCCTTCCTTTCCCATGGGGAACCAAATGCAAAGGGCTCTAAGAGAATTGCTCAAAGAGATTGGGGTGCCTACAAGAGGTGCACTGGACACATAGAGTGGTAGAAACTCAACCTCATCCTGGTTCACCTAAGTAGGGAGGAGTGGGGATGTTCTTGCAGGAGCTTAGACAGGTCCCTGGGAGTCTGGAAGGGTGTATGGATGTGGAGACCAGTGTGTTTCCTGCCTGAAGGATACCGAAGACCCAGAGCCAGTGCTCTCTGGCTGGGGTAAGGGCAGGAAGAGAGACAGCAGTGAGAGGAGGCTGTGTCCTACGGTCTAGTTGAGGCTGGGTGCTGGATGTGGTCCAAATGAATGCTGCAGAAGGGAGCAGGTAGACACATCCCAAAGGGCAGCCTTGCTTAAGAGGGCAGCAATTGCCTGTTGGGCGACATTACACAGACGTCGTGGTATGAGGGGGGCTAAGGAAAATTCAGATGGAATCGATGAAGAAGGCAGGGAGTTGAGCAGTTGATAAGACATTCCGATGAGAGTCACTGATGAAACCCTAAACTGGTCCTGTGAGCAGGCCGGCATTTGGAGTCCTGCCACGATGAACAGGATGGCCACCAGGCACTAACCAAGAGAGGCATCCATAGCTCCAGCTGAGTGAAAAGACTTGGAGTCCTTCATTATTATTTTTGTCCTGTTTCTCTCTGTTCCTTATTTGACCTGAAGAAACACAGTGAGTGGGAGAAGAGTGTGGGAAGAGCCAAGAGAAAACATGATAGAACAGATCATACCTTCTTTTTTGCTGTCTAAAGGCAGGAGACTGCCCTCAACTAGGGGGTGGGTGGGGAGGAGCTTTGAATCAGACATGATACTGAACTTTGGATTGATACTGGAATTTATGGTTCAAAACCCTCAGGCATATGGTGAAATCTCTCTCTTTCACAACTGTCTTTTGTCAAGACTGAAAATAAGTTTTAAATTATGACACTATTATGATAAGTGAATGGAACACTGGAGCGATGATATCTGAGATGTCAAGTCATGGTGAAAGGAGAGATTTGACCTCATATGTCTGTCTGAAGGCTGTATGGGAGAAAATAAACCCACTTTCTGTCTGTGCATCCATTCAGTGATGAGGTTACAGTGTCTTTATCATATTTGTGCCACCCTCTGGCTGCTTTCCCATGGTCGGCGCAGAATGAAGTGGGCGGGGCTCTTAATGTCATTGATGATGACACCAAATTTACTTACTGTAACCTAAGATTGTGGCTTTAAAATCAAATGAAATATTTTTTAAAGCATACGTTTTTATGGTGGATTCTCCTATACTTTATTATGTAATTGAATATTTTAACATAAACGCAAGAGTGGTAAAAATGCATTATGTGAGTTCAGGCTCTTCATTCCACCCTATTAAGATTTTCTTGGCCTGATTGATTCTGAATATATTGGTTATCCTCTCCAGCTTAATGCCCTCTGCCAGTCAAATAAATGAGCTCAATTATTAGGATGTAAGTTCAGATGCTCAGAGATGGAGATTCAACATAACAGTGGCTTAAACAAGAAAGAAGTTTATTTCTTTCTTAACCATCTGGGTATAAGCAATTTAGGGCTGTTGGGTAGGCACCATAGGGTCAGAAATCCAGGTGCCTTTTATTTTATTTCTCTATCATTACTGGGCCAAGTTGGCTCACCAACCTGTTCACATTCTAACCAATGAGAAGGACAAAAGGTAAGGGGGCAGAACCCCTAGACTACATCACATTTGCCCTCATCCAACCGAACAAAATGTAGTCACATGGCTATTCCAACTTGCAAAGAAGGCTGAGAAAAGTAGTCTGTTTTTCTGCAGGTTCATGTTCTCAGCTAAAAATTCTATCATCTGAAAGAAGGGGAAATTGGAAGACAATGAGCAGAGATTGCCACACACAATTTCCATGTTTGCATGTATGCAGTTTAGAGTTTTAACTGGTTGTTGTTATGGGCATACCTATATGGGTCTTAATCTTTGAGCTTCTGTGCTTTCTTGATTTACATCCTAGGGTCATTAATTTCAACCAGCCACAAATTCACCCAGTGCCACATTTCATTTTCTACATTTCTCTGTCTTTCCCTGAAGGATCACATAACATCCTTTTTACCAAAAGTTTTACTGGAATCTAGATGCACCATGGCTGTGACTTTCTTCTCATGATCTCCACCCACTACCCTATCAATACAGGAAATGAGGTTGGCTCAGCATAACTTCAAATGAGTGAACCTGGCTTCCCCTATAGCTCCATTTTCTAAGAGCTCACCAGCCACCTGTTTAATAATCTTGTCCAAAATTTTCTCAAGGGACTTGATTTACTGTACCCACCTGCAATTTTTGGAATTCATGTTGTTTCCACATTTGACAGTCAGATGGACTATTTTGAAAATGCAGATTTCCAACTTCCAGTACCTATACTTCCCAAAGATGCACTCAGTGAATCATAAATACCAATTCTTTTAATACTATAATGTATTCATTTCCCAAGACTGCTATAACAAAGTACCCATAAGCTGGGGAGCTTAAACAACAAAAATTTATTTCCTGGAGTTCTGGAGGCTGGAAGTTTAAGGTTAAGGTGTTGGCAGGTTTGATTTTCCTTGAAGATTCACTCCTTGGCATGCAGATAGCTGTTTTCCCACCATGTCCTCACCTCATACAGTCTTTCCTCTGTGTGTAAATGCCCCTCATGGCAAAGGAAATCAAGTGTCATTATATTACTATCTGGATTATGGATGAAAAATTAATGAAGAGAATTCTCTGGTGACCCAGATCAGAACATAGGGAAACAGGTGTGTTTCCTCTATGTCCAAAGGACAATCCAGGTACAAATTTTCTCGTGAACCCTATGTAAGAAAGAGATTTTAAAAAATAGAGAGTAGCACAGCTGGTTTGAGTCAGGCTACTGGTCCTGCTGGGTGGGTGGAATATTTTAAGGAACAGGGATTAAAGGCCAAGGAGTTTTGAGAGGTAATGGGACAGGGTATGGGAAAGAATAAGATGCGTCTATATCCAGATCTAGTTTTGAATCCTAGTGGCCTCCTCCTCCATGTAGTTCTCAGTGATGTTACCATCTTAATTTCCAGTGGAAAAACCTGCTAAAATCTTCAAGATCAAGTTCTGAGGTGTCAGAATAAGAACAAAATTTCTTGTAAGCCCAAGGGTTTGCAATGCCATGGTCCACTGGGGTAAGCTGTCCCACTTTTCTTTACAACCTCTTTCGCCAACAGACCTTTGCATAGGTCACCTTCAGACCTCAGCTCTGATCTCAGTTCTCCCAGGAAACTTTCATTTCCCTGTTGAGGCTGAATTAGGAGCCCTACCCACATACCATGTACTGAGTTTGGCAGTAATGGTCCATCTCCCTGTCTGTTTGCCCACTATGTGATGACACGGGTATTATCTACCATCAAACCTGGCACAGGCAAGAAGCCTAGTTCAAACCCTAATAAATGTTTCATTTGTGTAATTGTTAAACAGATTAGTAAATTATGTTTCTATAGTTTTAAATATGTATATATGATGCATTTAATTGAAGATACATTTGTAACAATAAAACTGCATAATCATGGGAACATTCCCAAATATCTTTTTCAAAATCTAATCCATGGCATGAATTTTGAAAAGCAGTTTCTTTTTCAACGATTGTTAAAAAGTTAGCTTGCTTTTTAAGGGATAGGTTAAATGTGATTTTTTGAAAGGAACCATTTTTTAGTTGATTTTCATCACAGAAAAGGTCGGCAAACTGGGAGCACACGTCACTTTGTTAAAGAAAATGTGTAGCTCCTCTGTAAATTTCAAAATTATTTTAAATAATTGGCCACAAACTAAACCATGACCATCTTTGTAGAACAATATATTTTTATTATCATGCCTATTTTATTATGAAATATTGTAAACTTAAATTTCTACTGTATGTAAAAGGTCTTATTCTTACAAAATTAACCACGTGGATGACAGTCCACAGTCCTTTGTGCATTTCTGGCTTCAACATGTTGGCTGCAATGCTCTTCCGATAAATGACAGGGTGTATGCATTTTAATGCGGTGTTATCTCTGTATACTTGCTCTGGAGCTGTGTGAGGGTCTGTTCCTGGTGGTCGAGGATAGCACCCCCATGCTGTGGGACTCCTGATGCTTCCCCCAGGATGCTCAGCCCACTGTAGTGGCCCCTGTCCACTAACATAGCACCTAGGAAGAATACATTGTCAGTCTGCATATTAAGTATTGGCCAAGATGAATTTGTTTTCCAGTTTGGGCTAAAAATGATATAGAAATTTTAAAATGTTTATTCTCATCATCATATTTTGAACCTCCACACAAGCTTAACTTTATTACTTGTCCCTATCATATGACAATTATCTGTAATTCCGTCACTGCATTTAATGTCACACTGATTATTCTAACTTTAAAGTAAGCCATGGTATGCCAAATTTTATTTCTTTAATATTTTCTAGAGTCAGCTGTTGATTTCATGCTTTTCCATATAAACTTTAGTTTCAATTTATCAAGCTACATCTGTTGCAATTGTTATCAAAATTGCATTGAATTTATAAATTAATTTGAAGAGACATCACATTTTTATTATTCTGGCTCTTCCAATCTATGAAGATGGTATGTCTAATTTTTAAGGACTTCTTTAAGTTCTTCGATAATATTTCAGATTTTCTTTTCTTTTTCTTTTTTTTTTAAAGATTTTATTTATTATTTTTTAGAGAGAGGGGGAGGGAGAGAGGCAGAGAGGGAGAGAGACATCAATGTGTGGTTGCCTTTCACCTGCCTCCAGCCATGGACCTGGCTGGAGACCTGGCTTGCAACCTGGTTATATACCCTGGCTGGGAATCGAACCAGCAACCTTTGGGTTCTCAGGCTGGTGCCTTATCCACTGTGCCACCAGCCAGGGCTATATCTCAGATTTACCTATGAATGGTTTTCCACTCTTTTGTTGCATATATGGCAACATATCTGTACAAAGTTTCTTTTATTTTGATGCTGAATTGAGTGGGATTTTTGGCCACATGCATGAGTGGAAACATGCAACCTAAACACATTTTCTTCATTCCCTACACAGCAAGCCACTTGCTTCTCCAGGGCCAGTTGGATGCACACAGCTTCACGCTAGTGGACATAGATTAGGCCGTGGGATCTGGTTAACTCCCTGTGGAGGCGTATCCTGCTGAGCACCTGTCCGTGGGTGACAGCGAGTAAGGAGTTTGTTGAGATCCTGCCCAGTGGGCTGGAACATGAGCACAAGGAGTACTTCAGAGCAGAGCACAAATGTATAAGAGAGACAAATCATGAAGCCAAAGGATGAGTCCCAGAGACTCTGTACATGAATCTGGTATTCTGTATTGCTAAATAAAACACTGAGAGAAAATATCCATGAAGTTAGGGGAGACTTAATCTTGAGGCTGAAGAATCTCACAGAATTCCAAGAACTGAGGGCAAAAAATAAACATTCAAGCACATCCTGGCAAAACTCATGATAAAGAATAAATGCCTGCATCCGGGCAGAAGGGAGCAAATTACTACACAGAAGATATTTTTTATTATTACATTAAGAAAATATTTTATTCTGTGGCAGGGAGAAATAATTTTATATAATTATCTTGAATCCACAATCTGTATGAATTTTCTTATTTGGTTCTAATGATGTTTTGCCAATTTTCTTGAATTTTCTATGTAGATAATAGCATTATCAATAAATAATGAGAATTGTCATTTTTCTAGTTATATATAATTTACTTTCGTTCATTGTTTTTGCTAAGATTTCTAGTATCATGCACAAAAAAATGATATCGGAAAGTTTTTAAAGTGTTGACATTATATCTATGGTTTTCTTTAGGTTTTTGATAGAAATCCTTATTAAGACTTAAAGCTACCTTCTATTTTAGTATATTAAAAGTTTATTATTAATGAGCTGTTGGATTTGATACAACTCTGCTTTACACTTATTTAGACAGTCATAGTTTTTCTTTCTTAATTGGTTAATATGTGAAGCTTCTCTAATAGCAAATTGTTCTTGAATTTTGAGGTAAACTCTACTTGATCATCCTGTTTTTTATTGTTGGTATATTTTACTGATTTAAAAATAGGTTACATTAATGGATTGTGTTTGCTAATATTTTATTTAGAATTTCTCATCTACTTTTATTATAATCCATTCTCAAACAGTCCAAGTCATGTTTTGATTGCTATGAAAATGTCTCCTTTTTTCTATCCTTTGCAATTATTTTAAGTATTATATAAAGATTATTCACTGCGTATTCATTAATAGACCTGAGTTTTGTATGGCCTTTTGGAGTAAGACACTCAAAGTAAATCTATGTAAGAACCATCATGATTATAAAATAACTTTTGGTGATTTGCATTTTTCTAGAAAATTGTACATTTTGATTACGTTTTCAAATGTATTGACATGAAATGGCTGACAATATTTTGTTAGGCTTTGAAAACCTCAAATATATTGATAGTTATTTCCCTTTTATTTTCTTTAAAATCATTTCTGTATTTTTTTCTTGACCATTGTTACCAGACATTTATTGTGCTATATAATGTTTTTAAAAAATCTGTCTTACAAATAGTGTCTACATTTTCCAGTCTTATTAATTTTGACTGTTATATCTATTTCTTTTCTTTTTACCTTTAAATATTGATTTTTCTCCAGATTTAAAAGCTACTTAGTTAATTTTCAGGACTTGCTTTTTTAAAACTATATTTTAGGCTATACATTACCTAATTCAATTATACTTAGGCTCTATTTCATAAGTTTTGGTATAAAGGAGTTATACTATTTTGCTGTAAATCTGTTATTTTTATTTTGATGTTTTCTTTAACATATAAATATTCCAAAATTCATGGGGAAAAGGATACTACATTGGATCTAGACATATATAATATTTATCATATCTTTATTATTTCCAGTCAAATTGCATTATTATAAAATAATGTAGTCTCAACAGGATCAATTCATCAAAATCTTTCTTGACAGCCTTTGTGATCTAGTAGGCAGAACATTTTTTTTTTAGCAAATATTATGTTTGCTCTAAGAGTAAGATTGTTAATTTCATCACCAAAATCGATAATATTTTCCCAACTAGAAGTTTCTGTGTGATAGAGGTATATCAAATTTGCATAGTAATCCTATCATTTTTTCCTTTACTTATTTTAAGACTATGTACATGACCACATGCAATTTCATAATTTTCATAATTTATTGCTACAAAGTTTCTCTTTGTTATTATACAGTGTAGTTTTTTATCTATTAATAATGTCTTAAATTCTATTTCATTGAATAATAATTTGCTATATTAAATTTTTATTGCTTTTCATATTTGCCTGGAATATATATTTTTGTGTCTTTATTTTAAATCTTTTTGTGAGGTTTTGTTTTAGTATTTCCTGAAAATACCAGATAGCTGAAAAAAAATCCACCTGATAATCCATATACGTTAATAGATAAGTTTAATTTAGTTAGCTTTTTTCCATGATTAATGATGTATTTGTATTTATTTTCAGTGTTGAATTTATCCTTTTTCCCTACTTCCTCTTCTCTTCCTCTTTTCTATTGAATTGATAGAAATTTCTTTACTTTTTCTTTTTCATTATGCTGGTTTGGAGGTTATATTTCTAATATTTTTAGTCACCTGAAAATTTATAAACATATAGGTAAATATAAATTTTGTGACCAAATCTACAGTTCATTATTTTTTCATTCTCCAAGAAAAGGTTTTTACATATATTGTATTAACCTCTCCTTTAATTTTCTAACTTTCATGTGATTGTTGTCTAAAACTTTACTTTCACTGTTTCTTTTTACAGAAGACCCTCATCCATTCCTGCCTAGTTTACTCTTCCTCTCATTGAAATATTTCCTTTAATAGTTTTTAAAAGAGATAGTTAACAAGCCTTGACACAGCCCAGTGTGGGTTCCGTGGGTTCCAGGTTGGCTCTGGATTCCATCTCAGAACAGACCCTGTGGGTAGCTCAAATGCTGCCGTGCTGGTATCATCGGGACCCATGCAGTCCCTATACAACCCCCTTAGGACATCCGTGGGGCCATTTCTAAATTTTTTTTAAAAAATATTTTATTCATTAGTTTTAGAGAGAAAGGCAGGGAGGGAGGAAGAAAGGGAGAGAAACACCAATGTATGGTTGCCTTTCACCTGCCTCCAGCTAAGGATTTGGCTGGAGACTTGGCTTGCAACCTGGTTATGTGCCTAGACTGGGAATCAAACCAGTGACCCTTTGGTTCGCAGGCCTGCGCCAATCCACTGAGCCACGCCACACCAGCCAGGTGAAAGTTGTTATTTTCTTTTTTCCCTCTCTCTGTCCAGTGGCTCCTGCCTTCTGGGTGTGCGACCTGCAGCCGATGGTGGAGGTAACCACTGTCAGACACATGAAACGGTAATAGGATCAGAGCCTCTGTGAACAATCTAAATCCTGAATAAATGATTGAATGCCATCATAGACATGTGAATTCAAACAAAAATGAACTTTCATTTTCATCTTTCTTGTGTAGGGCAGATGACTGCCATACCTTGTTGGGAGTTTTTTATTTTCCTGTGGCTACGGTGAGGCCTGGAACTTAAAATTGTTGGCAATAAGAGAAACTGATGTTTGGTGAATCTTAAGCAGTGTCTGCTGTTTGGGGTGGCAGTTGGAGTTTGTCCCAGGTGAGGAAGAGATCACATAGGTACATTGAGACAGGAAGATAGAAACTTCTCAGTTGGGAACACCACCAAAATCTGAGGATCCTTCCAATATTAGTGGATGAAGTTGTATGCAAGTGATAAAAGGTTTGTCTTATTTAGGGTAAAGTTGGGTCTCTATAAAGGGCTTTAGGACACCATTTTCCCTCACCTGAGGACAGAAAGGAACCATTGGGCCTACATTGAAAGTCGGCACCTTGATCTTGGACTCCCCAGCCTCCAAAACTGAGAAATAAATTTCTGGTTTTTTATAAGCCATTCAGTTTATGATATTTCTGTTTCAACAGACCAAATGGCCTAAGACAGGAGTGAAGAAATGTAAAGAATTAAACACTTTTTCCCATTATACTTTATTCTCCTTTAACACCCAGCTTCTAGTAATGTTATTATATGCTACCTTCAGTTTTAGTTGTGCTTTATGGAATTGTGTCACATGTATTTCACCCTTGGGATGACACAGATTCAGATAAGTCATTGATATCGTTAATGCAATGAAATTACTAGATGGCAATGGTGACCTGCAGATGGATCCAGGGGAGTAACTTAGAATGGGAGGGACAGCCAGTTACTGGTGTGATTATGTGGATGCTGTAAGAGGACCCTAAGAAATTTTAAAAATAATAAGGGAAATGAACTTGACAAATCTAGTGGGTGTGTAGTGGTTTTAGTTCACATTTTCATATATAAAACTATTGAGCTCATTTTCAGTTCTTCCTATTTTCTATATACAAGCCTTTTGCTGATGGATAATTTATAAACATTTTCTCTCACTTTTATTCATTTTCCTAATAATGTATTTTGATGAGCAAACATTTCTAATTTGATGAAGTCTAGTTTATGGGCATGTTTCTTTTATGGTCATTGCTTTATGTGTCCTGTGTAAGGAATTTTTGTTTATACCCAGGGTGTAAAGACATTTTCCTGTTTTTATTTTTCTAGGAGATTTAGATCTGTGGCTCATCTTGGATGAATTTTTGTGTATTTTATAAAGGATCAAGGTTCAGTTTTTTCCCCACATGAACATACAGTTGCTGCAACACCATTTGTTGAAATGACTGTCTTTCCCCATTGAGTTGCTTAGGTGCTTTGTCAAAAATTAATGATGGTATAAATGTGGGTCAACTTCTGGATTATCTATTCTATTTGATTGGTCTTTTTTCTATCCTTATGCCAATACAGATAGTTTTAATTTTTGGATGTCTTTATTTTAAGTCTTCCAATTTTGTTTTTCTTTTTTTAAAATATTTTGGTAATTCTATATTCTATTTTTTTTTTAATTTTATTTATTATTTCCAGAGAGAGAAGAAGGGAGAGAGGCAGAGAGGGAGAGAAACATCAATGTATGGTTGCCTTTCACCTGTCTCCAGCCATGGACCTGGCTGGAGACCTAGTTTGCAACCTGGTTATGTGCCCTGACTGGGGAATTGAACCAGTGACCATCGCGTTTGCAGGCTGGTGCCTCATCCACTGTGCCACCAGCCAGGGCTTATTTTCTTAACATTAGATACATTCTATTGATCTGTTTTCAAGTTTGTAGACTTTCTTCTGCTCACCTAATCTTCTAGGAAGCCCATCCAATAAGTTTTAAAATTTAGATATACATTTTATTTGTAAATTTCCATTTGATTTTCTAATAGTACATCTCTGTTAAATTTCCACATTCTTTTATTTCTTATAATTATGTAATTTTACTTTAAGACCTTAAATATCTATAATAGTTGTTTTGAAGTTTTATCTGCTGTTTTTAATATCTAGGTCATTTGGGGACCTGTTATCATTTACTACTTTTTCTCTTGCCTGTGGCTCACATCTTGTTATTTCTTTGCATTTCTACTAATTTTGGAATATATGCTGGACATTGTGAATGATATGCTGTAGAGAATATGGACTATGTTGTTTTGCTATGAAAGATACTAATTTTCTTTTCTGGTATATGTTAAATACTATCAAATTCTTTTGATCCCATCAGGATTGTTTTCATTCTTTGTGAAGATTAGCCTGTTTCAATTTTGGGCCAAATTCTAATATGCACCACTTACTCAAGCATATTACTTTTGTCAACTCAATGCCCACTATACTCAGTGTGGCCTCTTGATTATAACTAAGATGGAATCCGGTATCTCCTAACACTGCACAACCACAAGTACCATTAAGTACCATTGGTTAGATCTCACCCCTGTAGCTGGCTGTCTCTGTGTAAGTGTCTGCCTAGCACTCCAGTGAATCCCCATGTGACTCCCTGCTGCAGCTTGTGTACCCAACCCAATGATTTTCTCATGTGCCCGCTTTGGAAATCTCTCCTGCTTCCACAGCCTGGCACTCCACATCCACCTCCTCAGCACAGCAAGACAAGTTGCTCTGCTTGGCTCCGTGTTTCTGATTTATTGCAGAAAACAGCGTCAGCCAGAAAATCAGGGCAGTTGTAGAGTAACTGTTGGACTTTCCTTGTGTTTTCCTTCTTTTAATGATTACATACATCCTTTACTTCTTGTTTGTCAACATCTGAAACGGTTGGCTTGTATCTTATCTAGTTTTATAATTTTTGGAAGGCAAGTTCAGTATCAGTTACATTGCTATGGCTAGAAGGAGAAATTTATATACAATTGATCCTTGAACAGCATGGAGGGTAGGGATACCAACTACCCACATGTCAAAAATCCATGTATAATAAGTCAGTGTTTCACAAATGTGGATTCTAAACTGCCAGGTGAAACTTAAACATCATGTGTTTGAACTGAGGTGGTCCATTGAGCTGAGCAGGTCAATTTACTGCAGTTAAATTGACCTGTGTGGGTCAATTGAATTGTACCAGTCAATTGACAGAAATCTGTGTATAGTTGACCCATGCAGTTCAAATCCCTGTTGTTCAAAGGTATTTATATACATATATATAAGTATGTATAGAAATGTATAACTATATATATAACATGTATATATGAGGGGGGGACCCAAAAATCCCAGAATTTATTTATGAAAATATTGTGTATTTATTCTTACATGGTTAAACCAGTAACTTATAAATAAAGTACTCTCTACTTGATGCAATACGCCTATTAAGGTGTTTTTACCACTGTTCAAAAAACTCATCAATTTTGATGCCTTTTAGTGTGTCTGCCATTTTTTTGTTTCACCTTTGAGAACTGTTTTCATCTGGAGGAACAGAAAAATGTTTCTGGGGGCAAGATTGGGTGAATAGGGGGGTTGGGTATGGGTTGGTCAAAAACTGCTGAACACACACAGTGCAGTGTGGGCAGGTGTGCTCGTAAATCACCCATCGTAAAATGGGCAAACACATTGAAAGAGTTCAGAAAAAATTCACTGAAGCTAAACACAACCTCTCAACGCCAGCTGGTACAATGACACAGATGGGTTCCTAGAACACCCATCTCATGGGGAAAACATGTACTATAAGGGGCCTGCTCTCCAGAAAACAATTTTTTTTCTTTTTTTAGATAAATACACATATGAAGGTCCTCCTTCATATGTGTATTTATTCTATATATTTATATACTTTTCAGTGTCTTTCTCTTCTTATTTAATAATTAATTTCCATATGTGAATTTGTATAGATTCAAATTATTTTTTCTAATGATATGGATGTAGCAAAAGTTATTCAACCAATTAGTTTTGAAAGGAAATAACTAAGAAAGATATTCATTCAGTCTATTGTTTTGATAGACAATTATAGTTTAGACATACATTCTTTAGAATTTGTTGCATAGGTTTGTACCATTTTCCTAGTTTTATAATAGATAAAATTTCATTCTCTATTCTTAATTTTTTTGATTCTCCTCTAGAAGGAGACTTATGCAAATATGTAATCTCTAGTCCTACTTTCTCAGAAGTGCTAACATAATGTTTTTAATAATCCTTGTTTAGTAACTGATTAATGATTAATAAGCAAGTAAATATAACAAAATTTTAGCATTTAAAATGACTGCAATTATATTTTAACTCTTAATTACTTTTTAAAATTGTCTAGTTATAAAGTAGTACATATGCATTTTAGTAAATGAGTAATTTGATAAAAGAAAAAAAATCAGACCCATTTTTGATTATATTGCCTAGTGATGATCACTCAGTAATTCCTGATTTTTATTCTCTACATGTATTCTATATTACATGGTATAATTCCCTATCTTGTTTTCACAATATAGCTTGAGAAATTTATTTTATTATTTACTTTAATTAAATATTCTTTAAAAGCTTTTCTTAATGACTATAAAATGTATGATGTACCTTAGCTTAGCCAATTTCTTGCTCTGGACTATTTAGGTTTATTTTTTCCCCACTATTTTTTAAAAAGATTTTATTATTTTTAGAGAGAGGGGAAGGCAAGGAGGAAGAAAGGGAGAGAAACATCAATGTATGGTTGCCTTTCACCTGCCTCCAGCTACGGACCTGGCTGGAGACCTGGCCTGCAACCGAGGTATGTGCCCTGACTGGGAATCGAACTGGAAACCCATGGGTTTGTAGGCCGGCACTCTTTCCACTGAGCCACACCAGCCAGGGCTATTTTTACCCCCACTATTTTAAACAACAGTACAAGGAAGATCCTTATACATAAACTTCTGTCTACATATCTCAGTCCTTCTTATTCATTGCTTCTAAATTCTGCAAAATGGTATTGAATTAGGAATCTAGGTCATTTCGTATGGATTTAGGTCTTACCTGTGTCCCAGATCTGAAGTGATTTTTGATTATAGTTTTCAGTTTAAATAAAGCAAGTTGGAAAAAAGAAGCATTTATAGAATAGTTTTAAAAGTCTCCACTTCTCTGGAAGCCTGTAGGCTCCCGGAAAAGGAATTGGGCTGTCCCTGGCCTGCCCCGCGTTTAATCCCAGCCTGTCACCAGTTTCTATGAAGTGAGGTTTCTATTACTTCCTGGATGGCTCTAGTCTATCAGGGGTCACCATCTCCAATTTAGCCTAGATGTGGATGGGAAAATACTCTGCACAGCCTTAGCATCCAAAGAACATTGGTGTCAAATTCAATTACTGGAGAAGGAGACCTTTTTTATTCAAAGGTCTCTGAATCCATTTAAAAAGCTTCTCAGATTCCCAGCACTTGAGCTGATGGTGAATGTATCTCCCACACAGGCCTCCTGACAGCTTTTTGTAATTTCACATTGTCAACTGCTTTTGTGGTTGGAGTCTCATTTATTGAAAAAATATATCTCAAATGGAAATAGAGACAGTTATGTCTTTTACATAAGTCTGAGTGTGCCTGAGTGGGGTGAATATTGCAGATACATAATGACCCAAGGTTGTATCCTTTCATGTAGCTTTCTGCTTTCCAGTTTCCCAAACATGTTGATTTTCCAAACCTAAGGTATTAATTCTGGATTGCTGTGGCCATAGGTTTCATTGATTCCCTTGTGGGCTCTAAAACATGAAAGCATTCTTAAATCCTTTCTTTATTTTATTTTAAAATTCTTTGTGTGTGTGTGTGTGGAAATTCCCTGTGTCCTTTTGTTCAGTTCATAGGGCTTTTTCTTTTCTGTGATTAAGGAATAAATGAAACCATTTTGAATTGAAGAAATGGCACAATGTATTTTGTTTCTATACCTGAGAAATTTGTGTTCACAATTACATTTCTGTCAAACCGCTTAATAGTAATGAAAGATCAGCAGTGTTTTCTCTCCCTGCCACGGGGCTTTATAATTTCCCTAAAATACGAATCAAGAAATACCACTTTGCAGATAGTTGTGAGTATTACAGAACATTGCTTTAACTACTGGGCCACGTAAGGCACCTAAGTCTTCCATTTAAACCACTAAGAACTATTTCCAGAGAAGACACACTTTACACTGCTGATTGAACATTCCTTTCATCCTTTTAAGTTCAAATTTGATAATTAGAACACGATGAACAATAGAATTCTCACAGAAGAATAAAGACATCCTCTTGGTTTCCTTTCTGCTGTTGCCTTTGAACATGGAATAAGTGACATATCCTGCAGCCTTCCAAATCTTTGGTTCCCTCTCATGTTTCATTTCTGACCATTTTAATGAGAAAAAGGCAACTACTCAGATGGTGTTACCCCCAGACAAAATTTCAAAAGTTCAAACTAAACAGTATTCACTGGTAGCAGCCATTAAAGAATTATTTTGGAAGATAATAAATATGCCAATGTATTTGGGATGTTATTTTCTGAGAACTGCTACTGTTTTGTTTCTCCAAATATTTTTATGTTTTATTCTTCTGTTTTAAGAAAAATATGTACAAGCATCCCTCACATTAAAACCAAATTTTTCTTGTAATTTTCATAAACTAAGTCTTCCATTCTGACCTAATTGAATTCTATCTTGACAAACCCTGTAGAGTGGAACAGTTTCTCTGAGCTACACAATGTCAAACTGAACTAGAACTCACATTTGGTGTTCAGAGTAGCTATCATCAAGGTAATGGTGTATTATCTGGGGGAGCCAACTGATTCCCCCAGATATAAATCCATTTATTTAGATATTTTGATTTATTTCATCAATGATTTGTAATACAGGTTTTGGTAGATTTATATTTAGGTATTCCATCTATTTTAAGTGATTACACTTGGTATTGTATTTTTAAACAAACTATTTTTCAAAGAAGTTTTAGATTTACTAGAACTGTGAAGAAGAATTGTGAGGGTAGTACAGAGAATTCTCATATGCTCCTTGCTCAATTTTGTCTATATTAACATTTTATATTATTGTGGCATATTTGATAAAATTAATTAGCCAATATTGATACATTATTATTAACTAAAGTGCATACTTTATCCAAATTTCCTTAATGTTTACCTCGTGTCTTTTATCTGTTCCAGAATGACATCCAAGTTACCACATTACATTTAGTCATCAAAATACAAACTCTACTGATACACATGGAACATTTACCAAAATTGGCCATATGCTCAGCTGTAAAGCAAATCACAAAATACTTTAAGGAATTTAAAGCATATGTTCTCTAATCAGAATTAAATTAAGCTATAAATCAGTAACAAAGAGAAAAATTCCCTAATGTTTGCAAATTTAAAATACTTTTCTAAATAATATTTTCTGTATTTTGTGGTTTCTGGGTATAATCTTCTATATATTTCAATTAGGTCAGATGTGTGGATTATGCTGTTTAAAATCTGTATTTTTATTGTTGTCTTAGGCTGGGTTCCCTTAAAATCACACACTGGTGGGGAGGGGGAGGAGGGAGGAGGAGGCAAAGAAGGGGAGCAGTTTAGTCAAGGAACTACCATGGACATGAACAACAAGTGAGATTGACTTTGTGGGGGGAATGGGTAGGTGGGGAAGGGTACAGAGGGGAGGAAAAAGGGGATGGGTGTAATACAATAACAATAAACTTACATTAAAAAAAATCACACACTGAGAAGAGCACTTGGACTCAGGTAGTTTCTGTGAGTGGTAATTCGAGAAATTTCAAGAAAGGAGTGGAAAAAACGAGACAGGAATGAAAAGAAAAGTCAACAAAGGGCATGTTGCTGACCTGAAACTAGGATTGAATACTATTCCGGACCCTCCGAAAATGGTGTATAGCCCATGCCCCAGAATTTTCTCACTCTCAGACAGTAAAACTGCCAAACTCCATTAATGAGGGCTGTACCCAGAAGCACTAAGTCCCTTGTAATTTTAGGTTGTGTATATGTGTGAAGCGAAACACTCCCAGGAAACAAAGCCCCCAGGCAGAAAGAGGGGCGTGCAGGCTCCTGAGATGGGAATCTGTCAGTGCCCAGGACCTGCGACTGCCGATGACCTCAAAGCTGCTGATAACATATTAAAATTGCTCACTATAATTGGAGCTTTCTTTCTTTTTTCCTTTTACAGTCAATTTTTCATCACATATTTTGAAGTTTTATTTTTAGATAAACTCAGGTTAAGTAGTTATATCTTCCTTTGAAATTGATGCTCTTAATATTATGAACTGTCCCTCTTCTACAGCTTTCCCTTGATTGCCCTAAAGTCTCCTTTGCCTGCATGGCTATAAATACTTCTTTTCAATTAGTGTGGTTTTGCATGGATCTCTTTTCTCAGTCTCTTACTTCCAATCTATCTGTGTTACTGTGTTTAATGTGATCTATTGTAAGCAGCATGTCAGTTTTTAAAATTCAGTTTGACAACTTTGGTCTTCATTGGGATTTTTATTACATTTATATTTAATGTGATTATTAGTATTTTTGATTTTATCTCTAATACTATATTTTATATATGACATCTATTTTTTAGTTTTCTGCTCTACTTGTTTCTTTTTAAGCAAGTATTTATTATTTTGTTTTGTCCATTTCTTATTACTGTTTCTTTAATGGTTTTTCTAAAAATTATGACATGTATCCTTATTAGAATCCAACATAAACCAATATTATTACCTCTTTCTATATAATGTTGGGAAGGACTTTAGCACATTTGAATACTATTTGTCACCTCATATCTTTCTGGCATAAATATTGTATTGTTTTACATTTCAAAATGTATATCTTTCAAAACTCGTAAGATTACATTATAATTATTTTGTGTAGTCAATGTTTACATAAATTTATCCACATTTTTAGCTTTTATGTTGCTTATTATTTCCTGGGTATCTGTGAAATCAATAGGGATGATTCCTCTGCCTAATATCTACATAAATAATATAGTTTTTTTTTCCTTAAAGATTTTATTTATTATTTTTCAGAGAGAGGGGAAGGGAGACAGGAAGAAAGGGAAAGAAACATTAATGTATGGTTACCTTTCACCTGCCTTCAGCTACAGACTTGGCTGGAGACCTGGCTTGCAACCTAGTTATATTGCCCTGGCTGGGAAATAGTGAGAAAAAGCATCAACTTTTGTTTGAACATTTATTTTGAAATTTTCTTTCAAAAATGTTTTCAGTGGATTCAGAAATTGAGCTATAGTTATTTTATTTCAGACCTTTAAAGGTATCATTCTAAAGTCTTTTGGCTTCCATTCTTTTGGCAGAATTTATCTGTTATCCTTAATGTTGCTCATTTGTAATCCTCCTTTTTTTCCTCTAGATGAGTTTAATTTTTTAATTTTTTTTTGCCTTCACAGTTTTGCCTTGATGTTGCTATAAGTAATTTTCTTTATTTTTATCTTGCTTGAGTTTATAGCAAGACTCAACTCATATCTTAACTCTTCTTTTTAATGCTTTGAAAAATTCCTGGCCATTATCTCTGCAATATTTACTTTAACTCCATTCTTTCTCTTTTTCTTCTAGTTTCAAATTACATGTATGTTAGTTCCTTAGCCTGCATACCTTTTACATTCTTCTCTGTTGTATACATTCTTATTTTTTATATGAACTTTTCTAGATATTTTTATTGACCTATTTTGCTATTCACCAACTGTCTACTTAATTGTATATGATGTCTGTCCAGAAGGTATCTAACCATGTAACATGAAAAAGAGACATTTATTGAAAAAGATACAAGATAATTTGGAACCTCACACAGTCTTCCAATTACCATCAGCATTGTATTTTCCTGAGTCTCATCGATCGCCTGAAATCTTTTCCTTTTCAAATGTGATTTTAGCTTTGGGAGAAGCCAGAAGTCGCTGGGCATCAAATCTGGGCTGTGAGTCTGGGACCTGAGTTACCTGGGTGGTTGGATGTTTTACCAAAAAACTCTGCATGAGACATGATGCATAAGTAGATGTGTTGTCATGATGAAGCTGCTGATTACCGGTTGTCCTCTGAATAGTTTCCACAGAGGAATGTTCAAGGTTAATGCACAACTTGACACAGATTTGTTACTCCACTCTCAGTCATTTTGAATGCTACAGCCACACAGTACACATGCTCACTCAAAGGTGTCTACCGCTTTTACTAAGTACAGTGAAGTTGTCATTGTTCATACATGTACATCCCAGTCCACTTTCCTTAGCTGCCAGATTACATCCATGTTGAGCAAACCATTCTTGTTATATTAATAATGTCTGGACTTTCTCCAGACAGACCTAGTAAATCTATTACTAAATTCACCTATAGACTTGATTACTTAAAGTATATAATTATCTATTTTAGAATTTTCATTTGGCTACTTTTCAGAGATTCCAATTCTTCCGTGAAATTTTCCTCTTTTCAACTAGTGTTTATATATATATATATATATATATATATATATATATATATATATATATGATTTAAAAAATATATATATGTATATGATTTTTTAAAGTCCATTACTGGTAAGTCTAATATCTGAATATCTGTGGATTTCTTTCTTGTCTGTATTCTTTGTTCTGTCTCCTTTTATGCAGGATAATTTTTTATTGAATCCTGGATATTGTATATGAAGTTTATTTTGGGATTGTCAGGTGGTGAGAGTAGGGGCAGGTTGCATTAATCTAATCAGGAATTGAGCTGATTTGAGGCTAGGATTCAGTCTTTGTAAGACCTGGTTTATTTTACTTTGCCCTTATTTATCCCAGATCTTTTAGATCTCACTATAAACCTATCATAATTACCAGGGATCCACTTCTTTGGGGAGGCTTTGATCCCAATTTTTATTACCCTATGTCTGTAAGTTGCAAAAAAAGAAAAAAAAGTCTGTTCAGCTTCTCTGCCTTTAAACTAGTGCTTTCTGCTGTATTTCTCAGTCTATGGGGCCCAGCCCTATCATACATATTGTTAGATGAGTTGGAAATGTGGCAAAGAATATTGGGATGATACTGATATAATTCCCTTTTCTGTAGCATCTTGACGCCTCCAGTTCTAGGTAATTTAGTAGTTCTTTAATACTTTGCATGTATTTTGACATTTTTCAAAATTTTTATTTTATGTATTTTGATGCTTTATATGGGGTGATTTGTGTGGTTAAAGTCAGTTCATTATAACTAGAAATAGAAATCTGTATGTATTTTCATGAGCTTTTGGTTCTATTGATATTCTCTATTGCTTTTTCTGCTTTCTTTTTATTGATTTCCACTCTAATCTTCATTAGTCCCTTTATTATGCTTACATGGCTGTAATTTTTTCCTCTTTTTAAAAAGTTTCTTAGCACAGAAATCTTAATTGTTGCTTTCAGATCTTTTTTCCAAATATGTGTATCCAATGTTACAAATACCTATTTAAACCTTGCTTTACCTGCATCCCTCATGTCCTGTTATTTTGCAATGGCATTTTCATCCAACTCAAAACATTTTCTAATTTCTCTTGTAATTTCTATTTTGACCCATGACTTATTTAGGAATGTGTTATTTAATTTCCAAATGTTTGGGATTTTGAAGCTGTTATTGATTTCAAATTGAATTCTGTTATTGTCAAAGAATGTATTTTGTCTGATTTTTATTCTCTTAAATTTGTTAAGATTTGTTTTATAGGCCAGACTGTGATTCATCTTGGTGAATATCCCATGTTTACTAAAAACATGTGTGTTCTGCAAGTGTTAGTTAGCTCAAGTTGGTTGATAATTTTGTCTTCTATATCTTTACTCATTTTCTATCTATTTGTTCTATCAATTATTATTCCTTTAGGTTTTGAAGTCTCTAATAATAATTATGGATTTTTCTATTTCCCCTTTTATCTCCATCAGATTTTTCTTCATGTGTTTTGACATCTGTTGTCAGATGAATTTTGAAAGACATTTCAAAAAATTAGAAAAGTGAAATTTATGAAAATTCTGTCTGTAATTACTTTCTCCCTGGACTTAAAATTCCTTGAGGGTGAGGACTCTGTCTTCCACCCTATTACACCCTCTGCGCACTGCCTGGCCCATGGCAGTGCCTCCTCCAGCTCTTGTGGGATGAATGAATAGCCACTTGTTTGTGAATTTTGTCCCTTGTTGTCATTTATATGTATATGTGTGTGTGTATATATATATATATATATTAAATATATATATATATATATATATACACAAATATATATAAATTTTGGTACTTTCAAATTTTACCCACATTTTGTGAACTTTCATTCTAATGATTATCCCCTAATATCTTTCTTTCTATTATGTATATCCATGTATGTGTGCACACTGAAGATTGACTCTAATGTCCTCAAGACCATGTTCAGGAGATTAATGGTGTTTGGTATGTCATATGCAGATTTTTTGCAAGAGGTACAAGAGAGGCCAGACTAACATCAAACTCTGCAGTTGGTTAGAAATGTGTTTTGGTATAGTTGTAACATATATTCATCTGAGTTCTTTTCTTTTAATGTATGTAAATGGTTTTGTTTTCCAATAAAAATACTTCATTCTTATTTTATAAATTCATGAAGTACAAAAATTGTACAGGGGAAAAAGATGAAGACCTTTTTAATTGCAACACTTGGGGATTAACATCGACATTTTGGCATATAAACTTTCAGATTTTTTCCTTAGTGTTCACTCATTCAGTCACAATGTGTGGGTGTACATATTTATATTTAGATTATTTATATTTACAAAAAATGTGATCATAATATGCATAATTTTTACCTGCTTTTCCCACTGAGATCTTTCTTCCAAATCTAAATCAATGTACCTCTTTATAAGCAATTATTTCACCATTTGACTCATTTAATATCAAAACACGCATCCTTCTAAGGCTGTTTTGTGTTTATTATTTACTATTTTGTAACACTGCTTCACTCAGGAAGTGCAAGGTACACTTTATAAATCTTTAATTGAATATCTCCAAAGGAGTAATGGAAATATAAAAGCAAGAAACCTAAAGTGTAAAATGAAGAAAGGAGGGAGAGCAAGTAAGTGTCATGGGAAGTGGGGGTCTCAATTCCTTTAGATCTTAAAGAAAAATTAGTTGATCTAATCCTATTTATGTCAACTCACCATGCAGTGATGTGTTCCCCTCCTTACAGAAATGCCCCCAATGCTGGAGGTGCCCCGCCCACCCACACAACGGCTTCTCAGCCCCTTTGGCCTTGTTACCCCGTTTCTTCCTGTGACTGTGAGGGACAGACTTTCTGTATGAATTTGCATGACTTTCAAATCATTTTCTATTCTACTCTACTCTATTCTATTCTAATTTTGTTTGCTTGCTTGTCTTTTTGTCTTAGTTTGCCCCTCTGCTTTAATAAAATACCATGGACTTGGTGGATTCAACAACAGAAATCTGTTTCTCATGGTTCTGTAGGCTGGGAAGTTCAAGATCAAGGTGCCATCATGTCCAGGCTCTGGTGAGGGTTCCCTTCCTAGTTGACAGAGGGCCACCTACTTGCTGTGTCCTCACAGGAGGAAAAGAGAGAAAGTCCTGGTCTCTTCCTCTTAGAAGGACACTAATCTCATCATGGGGGCCCCGCCCCACTCTTAGGACCTCATTTAAACAGAGTTGCCCTCCATAGACTCCACCTCCAAAGGCCATCACATTGGGGATTAGAGCTGCAACAATTAATTTGAGAGACACAAACATTCAGTCCATGATATTTTCTTAACCTATTAATGCCCAAAAGTTGACAACCTCTAAATTTGAATGGAACCAATGTTCTCATGAGGGGGACTAAATAATGCAACTTAGTTATCTCATTAGAAACAAAATGGAAAATTAGCAATGAAAGCATTCTGAACGTAGCCTTGATGCTAATACATAAAGCAGAAGAGTAAAATTGCCACAGCATATTGGAAAAGAGGGTCCTTAAAAGACTCTTAAAAAGATTACCCGGCTGCTGATCAGCAGGCAACGATGTGGTCACGAAGCTGACTGGACAGAGCCAGGACCCGGCATTCAGCAAGAACGGTGAGGTTATGGAGGGTGTCGTAATTGTGAAACACTGAACGTATTATAGCCAGATCCTGAATCCACATTTCCCAGCACAAAGCAGAAGAGGAATCTGCCTTTGTTCTCTTTGCACGGCATGGCTCATTCCCCACCCTACAACAGGCGGAGAGCCCCAGAAAGCCTTGGATGCCCTGGAAGGAGTGGCACCAGTTCACAAAGCAACAGAAGCTTACTTGACATGCACAAAGCTGACTCATCAATTCAACCAACGCTCTTAACTCTTTCTGTAAAACAGACTGACTGCTGTCCCCAACCCACAGTAGGCTGCCCTTAGGACCCACCCACATCTGCTCCCACCAGATCTGAAAGTCAGTTGGGTTTATGCCAGGTAGATTTGTTACTGTAATAATGTATTTTCATTAATATTATGTGACATAATGAAATGCACGTGGAGTTGCTATACCTATGAAAGTAAAGTTAAATATTCCATAAGGATTTGATAAACTTATTAAAACTTTGCTATGATTTCATGCATAAATGAGAGGATTGTGAGATATCAGGGAAATTAGGAGTGATAACTCTCCCATGCTGTTCTCCATGTATCTTTACATTATCAGCTTTTACACCACTGAAAGTAGAAGTCATACACATTGCAGTATGAGTGTTAATCGTGCAAAAGCAAAAAAAAATGGTGTGGAGTGCTAAATGCTGGTTACCCATTCTAAAAGCCAAGATTGGCTATTAACCAAGAAGAAGATTGGTGAGTATTTAAGTTACATATGTATATTTATTTCACATATGCATTTTATACATATTTTCACATATCCATTTTTCACCTGTTTTCATGTGTATCATAATTTTATTTTATTATTTTATTTTTTTTTAGATTTTATTATTTTTAGAGAGAGGGGTAGGGACAGAGGCAGAAAGTAAGAGAGACATCAATGTATGGTTGCCTTTCACCTGCCTCCAGCCACAGATCTGGCTGGAGACCTGGCTTACAATCTGGTTATGTGCTGTGGCTGGGGAATTGAACCAGCGACCTTTGGGTTCACAGGCTGGTGCCTTATCCACTTTGCCACCAGCCAGGGCCTTTGTATTTTCATTTTTAAACATATTCCTTGTTTTAGTGGACTGTTTTGGCTAAATGACTATGGTATGCTACAGTGTATTTCATTAGGTTTCCTATGTGGGCCATCTGTAAACAAGAGGATTTTCAGAGCCATCCCTACAACACTGTTTCCATTTCAAAAGTTAACGGCATATCTTGTTGCAGAAATGGGAGTGAGCTCTCAATTTTTATTCAAACTAATATACATGATAGGCCTTTCCATATTTTCAGGAGCTAGGTTTCAAACCTGGAGGGAAAAAGCCACATATGTTAATTAATATATGCTCTCACGCACGAAAAATAGAAGAGGTCACTTCAGAAACAAAGATTAATTATGCAGAACAAAATAAACAGTCACAGTTTAGAGAGTGGTTAGGAACATAAAGATTGAAACTGAGACAGTAAGAAAAAATTTTAAATGGATGTGGAAAAAATGATGTAGAAGACAGGCAAAGGGAATCTAACATTTCTATAATTGGAATTTCCAAAGAAAATAAACACACTGGAACAGAACAAATATCAAAACTATAATTTGTGATATTTTCCCTGAAATAAAAAAGATTTACGTGTGTACTGTATACTGAACGTGAAAACTGACTCCCTACTGTTAATACTGACCTTTTGGAATTTTGATTTTGAAGATAAAGGAAGCATCTTTATGACATCCAGGCAAAAGAGTCCTTTGCAGGAAAATAAAATTAGGTTGGCCTCAGGCTTCTCAACAGCAACATCCTGCGGCAGGAGCCAGAGGACAGACTACAGGATACCCCGGGGAAGAGACTGGGAGCCACACATTTTATAGCAGGCAAGTTGCTTTGAAAATACCTTGCTCAGGAATCTACTAGAGAATGAGCTTTGGCCAATGAAGAAGGGGATTTGGAAGATTTTAGGAAAAGGGCTAGTGGTAAATATCATTTATGTATATTTTGAAACTATGACTAAACAAAATTATAATCAGAACAAAATCATATGTATGTTTTATATGTTCAAAATTGTGGAAATAATAGAACAAAAATGGGAGCATGGGAAGCAAAGGTGAAAGTCATGTAAGATCATTCTTGCCTTATAGGTAACAGCTGGAAGTCAAACATCATCCTGAAAAGTGACAAATCAGATGGTAAAACTTTTAGTTTATGTAACAGTACAAGGGTAAATATTAAGTGAAATAATTGTATTACATGGCAAAAGATGATAAAAAGCTTATAAACTAATTATTGCTTATAGTAAGAAACTAACATGTGTAAAACAAAGAGGAAATTAAAAGTATTATATAAAAATGTAATAAAATAACTTCAAGAACAGAACAAATAGCTTTAGTGTTAGAAAAATAGCTTTCAGTAGCAGACACGAAAGAGCAAAGGAAACTTGTGAAAATCACACATGCATATTCATGTGTATATATACATATATAAATTGATAATACATTATCTGTTAGTTAACTCACCTATTAAAAGAAATTTCAGATTGGATTGCAAAGCACGCACAAGTCAGTTCATATTTAAACATTTTAAACTGGGGACCATTTTAATATAGTAAACAATTAAAATGTGAACGAAACGGTCAGACAGGGGAAATATCTGTCTAAGTCTGTACCCTGGCTGAGTGACATCACAGCTGTTATTAACCCTTCAGCAGGTGGTTCCAGATAGGAGGGACATAACTGAGACGAAAGAAACCAAACTGCTCTCCCGACAAGCTAAGCAGGTGCTGCTCCACACTGGACCTGCTGCCAAGAGTGGACACGCGCTTCTGGTGGGGACGGCAGGCTCCTGTCACCCTGGCCTGCCAGTGCTGTCTCAGGTCAGAGAGAAGGGCCAGGTGGGCTCCGGCTGCTGACTACTTTTTCTGCTTCCTTTCTTCCTTCTGGGCCTCAGCGGGCATTCAGTTCCCAGTGGGGACCAACAGCCGGGGCCTGGTGTTTGGCTGTTTGGCTTAACCTTTCCTGCTTGAACGAGCTTAGAGGGTGAGCACGTGCAGGACATGAATGAGTATGTTGTATATTTAGGGAAGTTCACCCTCAGACAGAGTGGGCACATGCCTCTGGGAGAAATTTAACCACAAACTGGCAGTTTGTCTCTCTCTCGCTCTTTTTTTTTTTTTTTATAAATTAGATTATTTTCCTTACATAAGAGGAACACAAGGAACATAAAATACGAAGGATCTCATGAAGCTGCTCAATTTTATTTTGACACAATTTTGAGAAGAGTCTTAGATTTAATTAAAATTTAGAGGGGGAAAAAACGCAGCTCTGGGACTGCAACTAGAAATGCCAAGTTTCCATCCAGAGCAAATTTTTATTTTTATTTTTTTATTTTTTAACAGCTGAGCTGCCAGGTCTTTAAAGGTCTTGTCAAAACAGAAACCATCAGGAACAAAAAAACAAACAAAACCCACAAAAACCCAAAACCCAAAAATAAACACACAACAAACGAACAAAACCCCCAAAATCCAAAACTTAACTGCCTCGCTACTAATGCCCCTGGGTGCAGAAATGAAGAGAAAGGGCAATATTATACAATTCAAAAATAGAACTTCAGTGGCAAGACTCTGCTCCTTCTTTCCTACCTTCTCTTCAGGAAGCATATTCGGTGAGACTATAAAAGTCAACATAAAATATTGAACCGAGATTTTGTTTGGAGAGGGATTCACATTAGTACGAGCCCCACTGATTCACCCTGGGGAAACCGCTCTGGGCTATCTGGCCAGTATGCCTCCTTCTGCAGGGACATTGGAGGAGGGGAGAATGGCAGAGTATTTTGGGGCACAGGGGGCTACAACCGAAGACAGACACAATGACAGGGAGCTCAGGATGCCTGCACCAGGTAGACTCACCTGTGATGGGAAAGTGAAGAACTGGTTACATTTGCTTCTAGACCCTCCTGTTTGGTGCCTGGCTCAGATGGCCACTGTGCGAAAGTGGACCAACCGTACCTGACGGACCAAGGCCAGGTACATAAAAACGTACCTTGCATCCAGCTCCTTCACTGTTCATCTCTGTAAGTCTCTGGACAGTTAACAGCTGTTCCTTGAACGAGAAAGAAGAGGCTCATCAGGTGTCAGTCGAGAGCACTTGATTTTTAGGGTTTGAAATCAAATAGGACTCCACAAATTTTGATAAATTGAGGGGGCACATCATGCCTTTAAAATTCCTCTTAAATCTTTCTAGCATAAAGCATAAATTGATAAACTTAAAACTATGTAAGAGTGTTTCCAAATTTCCCTGGAAGCATCAAACAAACATACAAACAAACAAACAAGCAGGGGGGTAATATAAAATACTTTGGTTCTAGGTTGGTAGAAGTCAGAGGGAGGGGGAAGAGTTCCGAGACTCCCATACTTCTCCTCTGGCACTTTTATTACATTTATTAAGCCTCTTTCATTTTCTCTCAATGGAAACTGCACAACTCTGTCTTCCCGGGTGTCACTTTTCTGGGGGCATCCAGTCTTCTATGAACCGCATTTCTCTTCCTCATTCCCAGAGCTCAGGGGCTCCCTTGGCTGCGCCCCTGCCCTCGCAAGCTGGTGGCTTTGTCAAGTCTGGACTCTTCAGCGACAGGCGCATTGACATGCTTCGCAGGAGGCCCCTGCACCTTAGCCCACAGACCACTGCCCATTCCTAAAACTCAATCAGACATCTCCTCCTCCTGTCTCCTCTTGCTGAATTGCATGTCTGATATCTGAGGCTCTCAGCATGATTTGTCACCTTCCCGCATTCCTAGGAAAACCCCACCGCCACCACCAAGTAACAAGTCTGTATCTTGCGGTTTTTCCTGCTGATATGTCTCCTCTCAACTTAGCTCTGTTTGTTTTCCTGCATCCCTGGAGACTGTAGGGGAACGTGGATTATCAAAACTCTCACCTTCCTCCTGCACTTAAAATGGGAAAAACATAGCAGTTACAAACCAACCAGGGAGACCTGGGAATTCAAAACAAATTGACCGACAAGTGGCAGTTCTGCTGGGATATGGAAAAACAAAGTGGAAAAAGAAAAAAAAAAAAAAAAAAGGTTCGGTCTCTTAATTCAACAAGCCCAACTGAGGTTATTTGGAAAGTCACTGGCTGCGCTGACTGTGTGGACCAAGCTATAATTCTGTTCTTGTTGAGGTTTTCTCATTGAAGTTTCTCCATCTCGACTCTCTGGTGGTGAACTAGAGAGGCAGCAAATGACATCCTTTCCTCCTTAGGAAGGTGGTAGCATTCCTTATGGCATGCTTTTTTTCCCCTTCTAAATAAACTTTAACACCTCCTGGAGCAAATGTTAGCATAGCCGAGGTGTGGAAACTTCTGAGGGAAAATTCTAAAATTTGTTCTCTTTGGAGCTTGTGCTAATTACAGGGACAGGGTGCCAGCTCAGCACCTCTCCACGGGCTCTGTACGTTCGCACGTTAATTCTCTTTTGAACACAGGTTATGAGAAGCATTTTTTATGTCCATAGTGATTCATACATAAGATATAACAATATCTTTTCCCTTTCGTTTTAACCGCCTTCCAAATCCTGTGTTTTCACCTTCCATTCCTGCGTTTTACTGCAGACATGTTTTAAATCACAAAGCTGGCTACTGTTCTTCCCCCGTTTTTAACCTTCAAGGACCCCCATCAGCACAGCAAATACGCGGAGTCGGTTTCACTTTGTATTCAGACAGCTTGGGATTCTGAGGCTGCACCCAGGCTCCGCGGGAAGGCGAACATGCCTGCCACGGGCCTGGGGAGCATGTGCGCTGGCGTCTACGTCACGCTTAGGCTGCGAAGACTATCAAACAGAAACCTCACCGAACATGGAGTCGGGAGGCGAGCCGTGAGACGTCTTCACGCATGCGTCCCTCAACGCATAGGAATGACCCAGCGGGAAAAGAGGTACCTGCGTCTCCGACAGGAAGTGACCCTGCGTGGTTACGTCAGCAGGAGGAAGGAACTGCTCAGCCAATGGGAGGTGGCCATAACCCAGCCAATGAGAAGTCACCGCACTTGGCCCTTCCAGTTTCATCCAATGAAATCTTTGTTTACAACAGCTGCCCGTAAAAGGGGCGGCCCGTTCTTCATGATGGTGGGCCTGCACGTGGTTCACTGTTAGCGTGTCACAAATTGCAGTTCTTTGTCCCCGAGTAAGTCCATTATTTTTTGCTGGAGGACTCTATCAGTTAAAGGTGAGCGGTGTGCATAGTCATATGTTTGCCAGGGCACAGTGTCCCTCCATGCACTACAATACTCTAGGGTTTTTTTCCAAAGGGGACGTATGTGTTTGTCTCCAGGGTTTTTTACTTAACCATTTCTCTACATGGATTATCTCTTTTCCATATTTTCTCCTCTGTTGAGCTTTATTTGAATTTGAAAATTGAGCGAAGATTCTTCTTTCTAGAAGAATCTGTTTGCTGCTGCCACGGACTAGATCGGGTAGTATGCTTATGTGCTACTGTAGCAAACTGTTTTCCCCTCCTCTATCATTATACTTATCCCACTGTGTTATAATTATCTGTGCAGGTGCCTGCTGCTTCCTTTATAAGACTGGAAAGTGTCTGAGGGCGGAGGTATATTTAGTTTTCTCATTAATTATCTAGCGTAGGGCTTGGGCAACATGTATGAATGAATTAATGAGTGGCAGAACTCCTACAGGTGTGAAAAATAAAACAAGTTACTGGTATGTGTACTTGATGATAGTCATGCAAGCAAATGGGAAAAATAAGGTTCTACAAAATAACAACTTGGATAATTTTAGTAATTTTAGAATTTTGTTGCCATGTACTCATTTAGTACATTGATTTAAGGTAAAATTCAAGGTTTTTTGTTTGCTTGTTTTGTTTATTCTTTCTTGTAATCTATCTAGATTATTTTGGTGAAAACCAACTTTCTGTTGCCTGTTGTACTATTTCTTATAATTTTGTATCTGGCTGCTATAACAAAATACTATAGACTGAGTTGCTTAAATAACAGACCTTTATTTTTCATAGTTTGGAGGCAAGTCCAAGATCAAGATACAGTTAGATTAAGTTTCTGATGAGAACTCTCTTTCTGGCATATAAATGTCTGTGTTCTTGCTGTGTCCTCATATAATGGAGAGGGAAAGATGGAGAGGGAAAGATAGAGAGGGAGAGGGGGAGGAAAAAAGAGAAAGGGAGAGAGAGAGGACCTCCTGTTCTTATCACAGCACCAATCACATCATAAGAGCTCTATCCTTATGAACTAAGTACCTTCCAAAAACTCCATCTCTAAATGCCAACACTTTGGAGGTTAAGGCTTCAACATTTGAATTGTGGGGGAACATAATGCAGTTGATAGGAAAATATATATTGTTTGTTTATTTACCCCATGCCATTACGTATGTAATTTGTCCCTCTCATTTTTTCCCCTCCAATTCGTGTGGCTTGGCTAGCTCCTATTAGAAGCTGTGTTGAATTTTTCACATTGGAAGTAGAGTCCAAGCCAGAGCACAGTGACAAACATTCCCTTCCTCTCTGGAGCTGAAGCACCCAGAGGGCACTTTGTAAATAGGTGCATCTTTATAGGAGATGACCAAAGTGGACATTTGAGGACTCTGGGTTATTCTGGACTAACTCACACCACTGGTAAGGTTCAATGCTCTTATCTCAAGTCAATCTTTTTTCCCCATTTTTACTTGAAAACCTTTAAGTAAATATTATAGAATGTTCTTAACATTGGAGAATGTTAAGAATGTTTAACATGAACTCCACCCTTTTAACAAAATCTTAAGTGTATAAATACAGTGTTGTTGACTATGGGTACACTGTTGTACAGCAGATCTCTGGAGATTATTTATCTTGCTTAACTTAAACTAAATGTCTGTTATCGATAACTCTTAATTTCCTTCTTCCCACAGCCCTGGCAACTACCATTCCACTCTTTGGGTCTATGAATTTGACTATTTAAGGCATCTCATGTAAGTGTAATCGCTCAATATTATCTTCCTATGACTGGCTTATTTCTCTAAGAAGAATACCTTCCAGATTCACCCATGTTGTCACATCTTGCAGTATTTCCTTCTTTTGTAAAGTTGAAAAGTATTCCATTGTACGTGTATACCATATTTCTTATTATCAGTTTATGTTTTGTTAGGTATATGAGTTGTTTCCATGTCTTGACTATTGTGAACAATGCTGCAATGAATGTGGAAGTACTAATATAACTTTCAGGTCTTGATTTCAATTCTTTGGGATAGAGACCCAATGTGGGATTGCTGGATCATACAGCAGTTCTAGTTTTAATTTTTTGAGGAAACTCTATACTGTTTCATAGAAGCTTACACTATTTTGCATTCCCACCAATAGATGCAAGAATTTTAATTGTTTCACATCTTGCTAACACTTGTTATCTTTATCGTTTGGAGGGGAGAGGTCAGTAGTTGATCTGACAGCTGTGAGGGTTCATTTCATGGTGTTTTCATTTGCATTTTCCTAATAATTGTGAAATTAAGCATTTTTTCATGTAATGTTGGCCATTTACATATATGTCTTCTTTGGGGGAAAGGTTTATTCAAATCCTTAGCCCATTATAAAACCAGGTTATTAGTTTTGTTACTGTTGAGTTATAGGAATCTCTTACATATACTTTGGAAATTAACCCCTTATTAGATATATGATTTGCAAATATTTTGTGGAAACACATCCTATGGTAATGAATTAGAAAACTCAATATTGTTAGAATGTTTGGATTGCCCAAAGAGATCTACAGATTCAAAGCAGTCTATCAAAATACCAGAGATAGAAAAATAATTGTACAATTCATACAGAACCATAAAAAAATACAAGCAGCCATATCATCTTGAAAAAAGAACAACAAAGCTGGAGGCATCAATTTCTTACCTTCAAAATATATTACAAAGATATAATAATAAAAGTAGTATGGTTTTAGCATAAATCCAGGCATGTAGACCAAGGAAACAGAATAGAGAGCCCAGAAATAAAGCCATGCACATATGGTCAACTGACCTTTGACAAGAGTCACAAGAGTACACAATGGGGAAAAATAATCTTTTCATCAAATTTTTCTATATACAAAAATCAACTCAAAATAGACTAAAGACTTAAACACAAGACCTGAAGTTATAAAACTCGTAGATCACAAAAAGGAAAAGCTTTTTGGCAGTGGTCTTGGCAATGATTTTATGACTGTGACACCAAAAGCACAGGCAACAGAAACAAAATAAATGAAATAAGCAAGTAGATGATATCAATCTAAAAATATTCTGTACATCAAAGGAAACAGAGTGAAATGCCCCAATTTAGTTTAATACCTAGACGCTTGTTCTAAGAGGATGGAATTGTCTATGATTGTAATCAGCCTCTGTTATTTTGTGACAGTAACTTTAACATTTGCCTTTCCTCAATTCATCTTCAAAATAAGATTGTTACACTTATTTTATGGATGAAGAAATGAAGGAACAGAAGGTGGCCCAAAATGAGGAAGTGGGGTGCTTGCCAGGGCTTGGAGTTCTGGGTATACCTGAGGACCCTTCTGGCCCTCATGGCATGCACTGGGTCAGTTTGTCCTTTGTCCTCTTCATCTAGATTGGGGGTATGGAAATGGTGACCTGGGAGCACTGCTTGGTGGACTCTGGTGGTAACTGGAAACCCCTTCATTTCTTCTGTCACTTGTTAGTCTCTGGGTGGAGGGAGAAAGCAAAGGAAACTGGAGGCCTTCAGTCCACCTGACTAAAGAAGGGGGTGTGCAAATAGCAAGAACCAGAAAGGGGAGGAGCTGCTTAGGGGGAGATGCTTTTGGTTTTTTGGGAGTCTCATTTGAAAATTCTGCCACATCATCCCCAAAGGTCTGTCTAGTTGGCTGTTAGACATGTGGGATTAGTGTTTGAGGAAGAGTTCAGGGCTGGCATTATTGACCCAGGGCCCACTCTCTCAGAGGGGACTGTTGGCGCCATCGTCATCACCATAGTTACAGAAGCACTGGTCAGAGCATATTCGCTGTTGTGATAGGACTTGACCAAGGAAGAGAACTTGACCAAGTTCGAGGCAATGGAAACTTGAATCAGGTGATTCTTTTTAACTAAAGAAGGTTCATAAGTTGGCTTACAAGAAAACAAATCTCTATACCACTTTACTTGCATTATGAAGCCCGATAGAAGGGTTTTTGGCTGAGAAGCCGAATAGAATGCAAAGGAAAAGTGATCAAGGGAAAGTTTTCAAAACAAATCAGAGGAAAACAGTAATTTGGACATTTTAAGCTAAAATCAGCCTGCTCAGAGATTGTACCGAGACCCAAGGTCTGAACAGGAAAAGGGTCAGCCTAGAGAGGCCCATTTCTGGCAGTAGGGTAGGTGCTGTGTACAAGGTGGTGCTCTTCAAGGTCTGTCCGAATCTGCTTCCCACCGAGCGGTGCAGGGGAATTTCCACTGGGTAGAAGACGGCAGTGGCCTTGGACTTCATTTTACCCTGGTTTGCAGGTGTGCCCTGTCTATGGCAGCGCCCTAGCCAAGTCTGGATTTTATTCATCTGTCCATTTACCAGTCAATTGACTCGTTCACTCCACCTGTGCCTTCTTCATTCCTTCCTTTATTCAGTGTTCATTGGTCTCTTTCAAGGTACTATACATCATTCAAGGCTTTTAGGGAACACAGATATAAAGATGCATGTCTTGTTTCCAGATGTTGCAGGAGACAGGTGTGACTACACACGATCCTGTGTGAACCATGGGTAGGATGCTGTATAGAGAAAGTGTGCATCCAATCCATGGGCTCACCCAGGGGTCAGCACTGGAGAAGATATCAGGAGGGGTAACATTTTAATGTTGGTAAAATGATGAGGAGAGTTTAAGTTGGGCAGAAAGGCAGAGACCCGGGTGAAGCTCCTCAGGTGCAGGAAACAGCCTGTGCGAAGATGTGGATGTTCGGAAGTGGGTCTGTTCAGAAAGTGCAGGAAAGGGGTTCCCCACTGGGCTGTTGGAAGATGGGGCCGGAAAAGCAGGCAGGGGGCAGATAAGGAAGGGTTTGTGCTCATGTAGACTTTAGTCTTTCTGTGATTTAAACTGGAACCCATCCATGAGAGGCCTTCCTAATTTCACCATACTAATTGTAATGGCTCCCACTGATTATTAATTGCTAAAAATTAACAACCAGTAGTCTCTGAATCAGTTTTTATCTTCAACACTAATAAACCCCCATTGCTATCTGATACGGAAAATAACTTGAAAGCCACCGCTGCTACTCCCTAGCTCGTTACTGTTAGAATTGATTTGGGTTCAGAGTTGTACCAGAAAACAGCACGAAGTGAATCTGGTCTCTGGGATTCATCCCAACATTTAAATTTTCCTTCTGAAGAAAAAGCAATGACTGACTGCTTTCACTATCCTGCAATGTTAAAATACTGATCTTGGCTACCAGCACAACTCTGTATTTTATTTTCTAAAAAAAAAAAAATTAAGCTAAGGATTCACATGAGTGAAAATCTTAAGAACAATGAAATTTCTTTATTTTCTTTTCAGTTGTGCCCAAGTTTCTTCTTAAGAGTGAGAAGTCATAGAAGATGCAATGCTTTATTTATTTAAAAATAAAATACTAGTTGTTGTGCTTGGTGTAAAAATAAAATGACACCAGGACCCACTGAAGATATCCACTGTGGAATTTCCAGAGTGGGCCCGAGGGTTCTCCTTCAGGTGTTAGACTCTCCACAAAAATATTTCTTTAAGAAAAAAATATCCTGAGCTGAGGACATGGAGGAACGCCGGGCACTTAGCTGATCCCTGTAAATTGGCAGACTTGAAAAACATCTTTCAGTGGATGTTCAGACACAGTGGCAGCAATCAACAAACATTTTCTGAGCATCGCACACATGCATTAAAGATTTCTTTGAAATAAGAAGCTGGAAAAGTAAGGTGTGCCCTGAAGGGGATGTTGGACACCGCTTCCTCATGGAGGTGTCACGTGCCTGTTCCCACTCTTTAAGGCCGCCCGTGGAGCCCCAGGAACCTTTTGGGGACATCAGTTTATATCAAATTACTGCCCCTTTGTGTAGGTTCAAAGAGAATGACACGATTTAAACTATAGGTTGAAATGAAAGAAAATAGTCTGTTACGTGCATGTGTGTGTACGTACATGTGCACATGCATGCATGTGTTTATATGTGTGTCTTATACAGTCTGGACTGGACCCACAAAGTTAAAGGGTTGAATTAAAAACCATGTGAGTGGTTACCCTTTTCATGATTCTTTGCAATTCTGGATTTTAGCTTTAGCCCTTCTTCTCTTGCTCCACCATTTGAAAAGTGTCCTGTGTTTGAGGAGGAACCCATGTACCTAATCTCCAGTAGTGTCATGAGATCCCATCGAGTACAGTAATCTTACCTGTCCTGGGGCCCCAAGTCCTTGTCACAGCTGGATCAGTTTTGGTTAAAACTGCAGGGGCCGTGCGTCATCTCCGCAGATACGTAGCTGTGGCATGCAGAAGGAACCTGGCCAGAGGGGTCGGTAGTCTGCCACAGCCACCACGGGTGGTGGGGCTGTTGAGACCTGGCCAGTGTGCATTTCGGAGGATTCCACTCCCTTTTTCATTTTCAGTAAGTCGCGTAAGGGGTAATTTCTTTCGGTTTGTGTTGCTGGGAATACAAAACTGATGTGCTTCTCACTCTTTAATCAAGACCTAATAGAAAGATGAGTTATGCTATTTAAAATTTGTTTGAATGTATTTTTTCCAGTATCATTTAATCCCCTATTACCACCCCCCGACCCCCACTTTTTTTTTTTTTTTTTTTTTGAGTGAAAGAAAAATTCATAAATTTGACCGAAGCACCTGTTCGGAAGTTAAAAAGCAAGCATGAACCGATTGTTGAAACTTTCCTTTCGGGGATGTGGCCACAGTGTGTGCACAGACACGTGCGTGTGCGTGTGCCCGTGCCCACGTGGACTCTGCGGGGAAAAGCCCCTGAGACCAGCCTCGCTTCCTGGAGCGTGGAGTAAGGTCACACCCCGCAGCTGCTTTGGTTAATCGTGATCGTGGGTATTCCCCACGGGTACCTGGGGAAAAGCGGAGGCCAGAGCCAGTTCGGATTGGAGCAGAGCTACCTTGTCCCCTTGCCTTTGTTCCCAAGCGTGGTGCCTCGGTAGGAAAAAAACCCACACCATTCGCGAAGGTGACACTTTAAATGAGGACCCAGAAATGTACTGAGATGGACTTTTACAGGAGCATTTAAGGGCAGGCTGACATAAAGATACAGCACTTTCGATTCTTATTCCCCTTTCTTTGTGCACAAATTGAACATTAACTGTTCTTTTTATTATTTACTTATTTTTGCATATGGGGGAGCCATATCAGATAATGTTGACAAAGAAGACCATCTTTTTAGTATGCAAGCAGGGGCAGAAACCCTATCTATGAATTTTTAAAGAGCTATATGAGAAAACTCCATTAGAATCCCAGTGACACTTCTTTCCTGCTTCTTTTTAAAGCTCCCTGGGTAGATACTGTGATGCCCCGTTTCCTCGCCAGGTGACTGACTCATGGTGGGGAAGAATGATGGTTCTGTTTGGGACTTGTGCCTTTGTGTTAGGCCGACCATAATGTAGAATCTGCAACTGTGAGAAATGTCTCACCAGGTGTTAACTTAGCCTAAGTCTTTTTAGGAAAGACTGTGTGTGACCTCATTTTTCTGGGTTTCGATGAGTTGGGAACTATTCAAGTACTCTATTGGTGTGTGTTCAGAGCCTCATGGCATCTGCTTCTCCTGCCAGCTCTGACAGTTGTCCCAAGTAGAACGGAAATCAAGTGTTGCTCTCCTAATTAAATAGTCCTCAAAATGTCTAGTGCGTAATGTTCTCCTTTTGTCTGAAGTTCAGTTATTTGGCACTTTATAGAAAAATAAGGACTTGAACCACTCAAAACAAACCGAAATCAAGAGATCAAAGTCTGAGTCACCAGCTCTACCCCTAAAATGACCATCTGACCTTAGTTTGACAACCGTTTGGTTCCAGTCAGGAGGACCTGTTCCCCTTCTCTCAGATCAGGAGCTTGAACTAGAAGATACGCAACATCCCTTCCAACTCCTTGAGAGAGTAGCTTTTTAATCAGACCATTTTTACCTTCTCCTAACCCATTTGTATTTATTATTTATTTATTTATTTATTTATAATTTAATTTTATTGTTGTTGTATTACATCCATCCCCTTTTTGCTCCCCTCTAACCCATTTTTACAACTAGATTATTTTCTTCTCAAAGCCATTGATCCTCAATTAAAAATTACTGTTTATCATGAGCCCTGCAGTCTCTGGTCTCATGCGTGGATTCCTCCTCTTCCTTTCTGTGCTTCCTTCCAATCCCACAGCCATGATCTACTCCAAGGCTCATGTGAGGATCATATGTGTGTGTGGCAATGTGTATTCTGGTTTTATTGATATATAGAGCTCTTGTTTATGTTCCAGCACATGGACCATTTTCCACTTGATTCTTGGAATGGAATGGGAGAGCCAAAATATCTCACTATTATAAACAAAACTATGCATTCATCATCTGTGCTGTTTGCTCCTTCTAACCTGTCTGACTCTTACATACTCTAGACCACATAAACTTTCCCCTTCTGAAGAGCTCTCATGGTTCCAAGTGACTGAAAGATTGAGGCATTTTTTTGAGGAAGATTTTTCAGGAGGTTACATAGAAAGTAACATGGCATTCTTATTCCTGTGTAATGATGGCCTGAAGTTCAGGTTTTCCTCTACATAGGTGGAATATTTTTCTGCCTATATTCAAAGAGGTACTTTGAAACTCTTCTTTGGCCCCAGTTTGAAAAGAAGTAGGAGGAGGAGGAGGAGAAAAAGAAAATAAATAGAAAAAAGGAAAGAAAACTCTGATGATCAAGAATACTGTTTGCAAAGAGGACATCGGTAGGCACAGGCTCACCAGCTGCAGCATCAGTGGCCAGAATGAGCTTCAGTGGAACTGGAGGAAAGGAAGCCTTGCTGCCCATCAGAAGTTAGAGGCTCAGGGCTTCAAGATCAAAATGTGATAAAGCATGTAATACATGCTACGTGTGACCACCGTCCTTAAGCAAGAAAGTGGTACTTTCGGTATCAGTGAAATGTGGGACTCCTAAAGAGCTTGGAGTTCCCTTTTTATTTTCTAAAAATGGTTTTGTTTAAAGATTGGTATTATTCATTTCTTAGATGGTTCATAAAATATAGCATTAAAACCAGCTGGATCCAAAGTTTTTCTTTTTGTGAAAATGTTTTGATGATAGACTTAAATTCTTTCATTGTTATAGGGATATTTAAATTTTATATTTCTTCTCTTACATTGTGTTTTTAAGGAAATCAGTTTCATTTGCATGATCAAAATTATTAGCATAGTATTACTTACAATCTTGCTTTTTTAACTTTCTAGTGTTTGAAGGATGTAAGTAATATTCTTTAATCCCTAATGTTACAATTTGTATTTTCTCTCAAGTCTAATTAGAGGTTTATCAATTTTATTAGTATTGTCAAAGAATCAACTTTTTCTTTTTGTTTTTTCCTACTTATTTAAGTAGATTATTAATTAAATTACTTAGTCTAATCTTTATTATCTCTTGCTTTTGTTTCTTATGGGTTTGCTTTACTGTTTTTCTGACTTCTTAAGGTAGAAGCTTAGATTACTTATTTTACACGTATGGGTATTTTACAGGTGTTGGCTTATTTTGGTTTCAGGTAGCATTATTTTCTCCATTTTGCTGACACGGAAACTGAAGCACAAAGTTATACCTCTTCTGTGGTTAGAGAGCTCAAGTGAGTGGAACCAGAATGCAGGCCCAGGCAGCAGGACCCTCAAGCCCATTGTTGTGTCATTGAAAGCCAGGGACAAGTGTAGGCATTACTCCTGAGAGAATTCAAAGGTCTTTCAGCATTCCTCCAGCTATTTCTGGATACCTCCCAATGTGCTCTTGTCCCAGGCTCCTTCTCCCCTTCACCTGTGAGCAGCATGTGCACCTACAACCTGCCGGGACACCACAGCACTTGACTAGGGGATCCAACCCGTGCAGGTGACTTAGATGCACTTGTCGTGTGACTATATAAGTATGTTTTTAATGCAGTCTTATCAATTGTTAACCCCCACTCCCTGCTCCATGCCACACTTCCCACTTGTCTTCCTCCCTCCTCCTGCAAGAATGCTTTGGGACCCTTTGGATGGGAAGTCGCTGGGACCAGCTAACAGTTCTCCAGCAGCAGGGGCTGCAGGGACAGGCGTGCAGGAAGTTTCAAGGTCTGTGCTGCAGGCTGTGTGATGCATTGACTATTCCCTGAAGGGCCCTCTGTGGATAATCACAGAGTTTTTGGCATGTGCTCCCTGACAAAAGTACAGATGTTTCCTTCAAGAACAAAAGAACAGGGCATAGCTGTTGGCCTAACTGTTTGCCACTAATAACACTGAACGTGGAAGCAACAAGTTCTAACGAGAATGTTCCTGCAGGATGCCAGCTATTAGGGTTGAAATGGAAGAATGCTGCTCTTCTGTCTGAACTGCTTTCCTGGGTGTGTTTAACCTCTTCAGCTCTGTGAAGAACAGGCTGTTCTTCCTAGCAGCATTCAGGAGTTTTGCGACAATGGCTTCATGCGTCTCTCAAGATCCCAAAGCTCATGTTCATTTCAGAGGGGCATGTGGATGGTTGTTACAGGTTCCCCTCAACCTGCAGCATTGGCTTGCCGTCCATATGGGGGGAAGCATTTGCTAAACCACGGCTCTTAGTCAGTCTGAAAACAGTGGAAGTTTTTCTCTTCATTGCTGGCTAGAACTTCAAAGTACAGAAGGCCCACCATACAAATGAAAAGCAAAGAGCCTAGCAAAGGACCTAGCCTCCGAGCCACCCTTAACCTTCAGGGGGCTTTTGTGTCAGACAACTTCTCCCCATTAGATCATGTGTCACAGTCCTTAGTCACATTCCTAGGGTAGTTCCTCCAGGAACTTTCATCTCCCAAGAATGCCTCCTTTGAGATTATTGTTGGCTTTCGCCCAAAGGCAAGACAATTTCTTTTGATTCTTTCCCCTAACTCCCTACCCTATTTTTTTTTTTTTTAACTTGCAGAAGTGGGAAACATTATCTTCATTTTTTCTTCTTTTACCATGGACTATTTGTTGATCATGAAACGAGAACAGTGTTTAAGTTTTGTTAAGTCATGTTTAGAAAAGAACATTCATAACATTAACATCTGTACTGTGTCAACATGATCTGTACAAATCTCTCCTTAAACCTCCTTTGGACATTGGCTAGAATGATAATAAATCGCACTGTGGCAACTAGGCATTCCCGCTCATGTCTGTGGCTTTGCCTTGCGCCTCCTGTCCTGATGTTCTGCTTGCTGGTTTGGTCGATTCATTACATGATCGCAATTTTTGAGCAAGTGCTTTTGAGCATAATCATTTTCATCCTAATAATTTACATTGCATTTTCTGGTGCTACCACTACACTGGTGCTGTGGGAAAAGTAGAACCAGACACTTGGAGTGCCATGCGACTTTCATAATCACATAAGCAGTTGCATTCCTATCATTTTTCTTTAAATGTGGTTGAGGTAATGTGATTATCAAAATGTTGTTTCTTGGCAATATTAAGGTTTTGAATTCAGTAAGGTATAGGCGCAATAGTTTTAAGTGCTCTTATCTGTGGGGCCTAAATATGGGTTATGTGTTTTGGTTGAGTACCAGTTGAGAAATGCCCAAAAACACAATTGTATGATTGGGCTACTTACCACCATGCATTCTGTGTTACAGAGACCAAACATAAACAGTAGATTCCTTTAGAAGTTGGGTGGCGGTGAATTACAAGGCCTAGATGGTGGTGGAATTGAGTCAGTTCTATGGAAAAGTGGGTCAGCGGAGAAGAGAGCTGCAGCAGCGCCCAGTGCTAGGTTTGCGTCTAATCAACGGTGTGACTCTGGGAAGCCCGTTTCCTCCCTCCGTCTCCGTTTCCTAACCTGCTAAGTGGTCATAAATGCGCTTTTCCCTGTGACCGCTCACAACATTCTTATAAAGGTAAGCGGGCCCCTGTATGGGACGGCGCTTCGAAAGTAAAACTCGTTAGACAGTTAGACACACTGCACTGTTTGTACTCAGCACCCAACGCGTGGCAGCATCACAAATGCTAGAACTGTCAGCCACCGGGGGCAGCACCCGGCTAAGTGAAAAACCTTTTGGTCAGGTGAGCCCAGCTGCTCAAGGACTATTTTAACATGATAGACAGCGCGTGAGATTCCACAGGTGTCTCCATTTCCCTGTTTCAGTTATTGTCATGACTTGCTACAAAACTTAATAAAAACAAGTATGCATGTATTACAGTTCAAAATTGAACTACCTGGGTGGCTTTGGATGAGAGGAAGAGATGAGGAAGAGGAAATCTTTCATTTCTGTGTTAATACAATAGAAGTTTTACAAAGGTGAAAACAACACCAGGCTGGCGAAATGGTGTGCAACAACTGACTGAACCCCTGCACTTGGGAGCCAACCAGAATTTTGTGACTCTTCTCTCCCTTTCCAGACTATTGGAAATAAACACTACTGTGCTCTGTTTGTTCAGTTATGTTTGCGCTTCAGTTAATAGCAGTGATACCCACCTGTTTCTATTTAATCCGTAATGAAGAGTTTGGGTTGAAACTTTCCTTGACTGGATGAAAAGGAAAAGTATAAATACCACAGGGTGGCATTGCTGTCCCCATGCCCGGCAGGTAAGTGATGCAGGGTGATTTTCCCAGGTGGAGTGACAATTGACTCAGGTGATCTATCGCTCCCTTTTGCCTGTGACTTCTAGTGAGTGAAGGTGCAGATTACAAAAACAGCAAGCTGGATCAGGGATCCCAGCTCATCAATTATCAGCAGATTTCTGGGAGCATTGCATGTCCCTGTTAGGTTGTGAATATACCCCGTTTTACCTGCGATGGTCCAGCTCTGTGCTGTGGTCCAGAGTGATTATTAATAGCACCTCCTCTCGTTCCTAAGGTGTCTGGGTTTGGGTGATGAACTGTGTGGCCACACTCCCCGTCCTAGATACTGAGCACGCAACCTGGGCATGCAGGTCCGTGTGTCCTCGCCAAGGGTGAGGCCTGGCCTGGGAGACACCACTAGTTACTGATGCGCAGTACCGGGTGGACCGAGGATGCTTTGATGACAGTCAATTTGTTAGTCTGTGCTCTGCCTTTGAATGAGTGTCCCACAACTCCATGTCTCATTAAATTCTCTCCATTTGCTTTCCAGCTGCAACATTTTTATTTGGGAAAACTGCCAGAATTGTCAGCCAGTAAAGACTTCAGCCCTTTCTTGGCCAATTTGCCAAAAAAGCATCGGAGAGAGTTATTGATCTTCTCCCTTGTCCTCATTCAGCTAATTCCACCCCCCCTTCCCCTTCTTTTCTTCTTCTTAAGCTGACATCCAATAAAAACTATTTCTTTCAGGTGCCAGCAATATGTCAGCACAGCACCATTCACAGTAGGGGTTGCAGTTTCCCCCCTTTTCTCTACAGAGGCCCTTTGCTGGTTCCACTGACAGCACAGGTATCTATCTGTCAAGCTTGCTGCAAAAAAAGCATTTATTCTCTGGGTGGCAATGAGCCTTGACTGGTTCATGGAATTAAATCCCACTTGGATGGAACCTTGGATATTGTTGTCAGTTGCACAGGATTTAAAAAAGAATTCCTTTTAATGACACAGTAGGCAAGTTATCAGGGTAATCTTATTTTATACTTAATTTGTAAAAGGAAGCCTAGACGATTAGTCAGGGACATTTAAATAGCTAATTAGTTTCTCAGTGGGAGGAAATTTTGGGTTTGGCCTTCAGGAATACAACTGTTCTTTCAAAACCTCTGACACTGACGAGTGCTACGCTAACCACTGTGCCAACACTTCACCTGCGGCCTTTTCTTAGCTGGAGCCCCTGGGTGGTGGTGTCCTGTTAGGTAAGATAAAAGAAGGAGTTACCGGAGAGATGGGCAAAATGGCTACAGTGACAATAAATATTTAGAATACGTGGGAAGCTGTTAAGAATAGATCATGGCAACTGTTAGCCCCTGCTGGTAAGAGCCATGCAGGCGGGGATGGCTGGGCTTGACAAGTTTGTGACTTCTTTTTTGGAATGGTCCTGAACATGGTATCCCCCCCCCACCCCATCATGTGAATGCGCCTTGAATGCAGTGTCCCATGGGAGCCCCACAGTCAGCACAAACATATGGACTGAGTAACAGAGATTTCTGCATCATTCTCACTTGGCTGCGAATCAGCATGAGGGCAGAGACCAGTATCACATGTCCTACTTTGACAGTGGAGGAAGCTACTTGTGTAAGTGCCTGGCTTGTCAAACAGCCGCATGTGAACTTCTGGTCACCTTTGAGCCTTCAGATCCTGTTTCATAGAATTTCAACCCACAGGATTGCAAACCAGCAGTCTTTGCTTTCTATTATTCCTTTGTTCATTCTTCCTTCCCAGTTCCGAGGGTGGTGGTCCTGGGACCTGGGCTCCTGAGGTTATCAAAGACATCTCGTATTGATAACCTGAGTGTTAGGAAGGGAGAAGTGTTGAGGTGGTGATATATAAGTAATTTACAAATGGATATATGCCTTCTGAAAATGTGCCTGTGAAATTTTCATAATTCTAAATTGGGAATGGTACCAAAATGGTTAGTCAGACATGATAATTATAGCTAACATGTATGGAATGCATATAATAGGCCCGCTACTGTTCTCATTGTTTTGCATTTTTAGCTGAAGTAGTCATCACAACAGCCCAGTGAGACCATTATGATCACCACTGCAAAGCAAGAAATAAGCAGGGAGGGTGGACCATGCCGAGCATCAGCAGCAGGTGGATGTGGAGTCAGTATTGGGACCCAGGTCTTCCGCTCACCAATCAGTGCTCTTAAGGGCATGCTGCCCCTGTAATTCCAAAATGACCTCAACTCGGCCCTTAACTTTAAGAGTTTTGGAAGAGCAATCCTTGACTTTCTTGCCCTAGAAGTGTTAATAATCAAAAAGTAATATTTTAGAACGGATTATGCCTGGACATTAATTACCTTGCTTACATAAGCGTTGGTTTCCTAGGGCTACTGTAATTAAGTGCCACAAGCTGGGTGGCTTAGAACAAGAGAAATTTCTTCTTTCAACGCCTTTGAGTCTGAATCTAGAGGAGTGAAGTCACGGTGCCTGCAGAGCTGTGCTGTCTCTGAAGGCTCTAGAGAGGAAGTCACCCTTGCCTCTCCTAGTGTGTGGCTGTTGCCAGCCGTCCTTGACACTCCTTGGCTTGTAGATGCATCACTCCCATGTCTGTCACCTTATCACATGGCCTTCTGTGTGTGCCCACACATTTCTCTTCTTACAAAGCGAAGGGTTAAGACCCATCCTAATCTAGTATGCCCTCCTCTTGACCACATTTGCAAAGACTATTTCTAGTAAGTCACTTTTGCACATACCAGAGACCAGAGCTTGTACGTAATTTTGTGGGGGACACAATTAAACTCATAACAATATATGGATCTACTGAGTTCCTATTATAATATGATCCATGTTCTAATTTTGAGAATCAATAAAGAAAACTGTTTTCCCCATTCAATGTTTTTTATAACATAGCTGCATAATTCTTTTATTTCCTTCTTCAAACAGCATCTACCTTACCAGCAGATGTTTCCCCAACAATAAGTAGATAAATATCACCCTTGAGGGACCTGAGATCAGGACGGAGCCATTCTCATGATAGACTGTTTATAGCAGACCACTTCATTCTCTCTTCTATCCTGTTTTTCCATTATTTGCCCATAGTAGTTAAGACAATAGCATGGATGTGATTGTATAGTTGACATTTCTCAGTTATCATTGTACAACAAGGATTTCTTCACATCATCATAAAAGCTTCAGTTATTATTCAACTTACTCCATAATATATCACCCAAGAGAAGGCACATAATTTAACCATGATTATATTTGGCACTTAGGTTGTTTCCATTTTTTTCTTTTACTTTGGCATTTCCAGGAACAGTTGAACATTTATCTTTTTTCTTGCTTTGGACTTTTTGTAAAAAGAATTTCTAAAATAATATAATATTTTGATATATCTTGATGGCCTATAGTTTAATACAGAGTTGCTATCAATGTTGTAACAGAATCATCCCAATGTTATTATCAAGCTTATCATTTAAAATTTAGCTTTAAATGGTCTTTTGTCATTTTAAATTTTGACTTCATTATTATCATGGTTGAGTACTTTTCAAATGTATTTCTTCTAAACATTAAAATAATCTGGGAAAAGAAGAAACAGAACAGCTTATCTTTCCTTCACAGTTGTTGAAAACACATGAGAAGGAAGTCAGATTTAATACGTTGCATAACCCAGTATTTAAAGTTTCCTGAGGTTGATATGGCTATAATAATTTCATTTTTGTTTAAAATGTTCACACTTTTAATTTTACAGTTAAAATAGTTTAAAAATAGTTAAAATCTGGAAAATACATATTTGTTTTATTAATATAATCATAAGTTTGTGAGAAAAAACACCCAACATACTTATTTTAATGAAGTAACATTATTTAAATGACTACTATGCTTGGTGATGCTTTTCTCCTATTTCACCCTGGTAAACACATTGTACTAAAAATATTCATTATAAACTCATTGAATGGAAGATGATTCACCTCTTAATTGATTCATAAGTATTTGCTTAAATTAGCTTTAGTAAATAAAATTACCAGCATATCACTTACTTTTCTAAAATGGTGCTAAATTAATTTATAATTTATTAAATTGCATTATGATTCAAAATGTATACTAATTCATATAGATGAAGAATTCAGCTTTAGATCATATTTCTGAAATACATACATTTAAGATTCTATGTATGATTAAAGAAGATATACTATATTTCAAAATATATATATATCCTCAGTGATATGTGTTAAATTACCTCTACTTTACATTAGTTACTTATTATAATTGAATCCAGGAGTGTTTTGCTGAGAGCTGGCTGCAAAGGGGAATTCACTTAACCAATATCATTATACTTTAAATTAATTATGTCATACAGCAAGCATGGGGTTGACCCCAAAGTCAGAGTCAGTCTGGGTACTCAATCTTGTATTTAGTTAAGGCCAGACTCCTTCTTGGCCTCCACCTGTATGTTCAATGTTGCCTTGAGACTTAGGAGTTGTGTCCCCTGACAGACAGGACAATGACCTCAAGCTACTGAATTCAGGATTTAATAGGTCTTGATTCTGGTCTTCTTCTGGCTCCAGAACAACACCACAGAGCTAAGCCAGCTAGGCTTTATGAGCTAATTTCATTTTATTTCTCTTGTTACAACTTAAAAGTGAGTGGCTACCCTGGCTGGTGGCGCAGTGGATAAGGAACCAGCCTGCAAACCCAAAAGTTGCTGGTTCAATTCCCCAGCCAGATTCATAGCTGGAGGCAGGTGACAGGCAACCACACATTGATGTCTCGCTCCCTCTCTGCCTCTCTCTTTTAAAAAAAAAAGGGTGGTGGTGGTGGTGGTTAGCCAAACATTTCTAATAGACAAAAGAAAAAGAATACTATGAAAACCAACTTCCATTCCTTTAGTCCAATATTAAGTAGCATGATTAATTCTTTGACCAGGTATCCTTTTGTTTAAATAAGAAATGTTTGGTGCAATATTTGATCACTGGAGATACTGGATTGGAAAGAAACAGTGAATTTAAGAGATAGTGGAGGTCCTCTGCATGAGAAATGAATGTGATCTTGTGTGGGGGTGAAACATTAAAGGGGGGATAGTGAGAATGAGATGGGTTTTCTGAAGTCTAAGGAGGCATTTAGCCAGTGAGAAATTTCCAGCAGTGATGATTACTGGAAGAAGTTAAAAAGACAGAGAATATCTAACATTTAATTTTAGGTTGTTACTTCATGGTGTTACTATTTAATTCCCTTCCATCTCTTCAAGTCTTTGGGGAATCAAGGGAACGAGTCTCTGTTCCCCATCTGGGTTGACATGGGGACAGCGGATAGAGAACAGGCAGGAAAGACATTCTATGTCTTGAGAAATAATAACCTGGTTCTATTGAGCAAAGTGCAAGTCATACCCTTCCTTGAACTCTCTTTATTAGAGGGTTCCTGGATTAGCTGAGAAGGCCTCTGTTTGAGTCAACACCATGTAGTTTTGTTAGGTCACCAAATGGCTCACCTAAAGCAGAAAGGCTCCACCTCAGTTCTTCCACCACACAAGCCAGGACCAGAAGGCTGTAAGACCTGGAGCATCACAACCATTGACTGAGTCCACACAGATTTCAGGACACTGCAAAGGACTGTAGAGTATTCCTGGAGCTGGATCCTAACATCTTTCAGCTTATACACGGGCTGCCTGCCGCAGGCCACATGGAGCCTGCTGGTCACCAAGATCTCTGCCTTGGGCAGATGGGTCCTTGGACTCTGTTCTCTCACATCCAGTGATTTCTTCCTTAGGCTTCCCTTGGTTTAAAGTCCAGTTTTGCTTTTTTAATCTACTCCCGTATTTATCTCTAGAGTATTAGGTGTTCACTCATGTTCCCATTATAAGTATTTTGCCTTGGCCTACAACTGGAGGTTGCTCCTAAATGTGCAGTCTTAGCCTTTCCCAGAAGGGCTATCAAAGGCCTAGTCTTAATTATTAAAGTAGGACTCAAACCAGATGAACTGGACCCACCCAGACACAGCCCTTCTGACTAAGCTGCAAGTTAGCTGACGAGCTCCTGGCTTCACCGCCGACTTCCCTAATGCCTTGCAAATAAAATGCACTCAACGTATATTTCTGAATAAACGGATGAATGTTTTATTCTGATGGGAAAACAAAGGAGAGAAGAGAAATGGCAGAGGGATACTAGTTGAAAAGGAAAGCTATTAAAGCTAAATGTATTCATTTGTCTTTTTACCTAATAGGCAATAAAAGATGGTCCCGTTAGAAGAGACACTCAAGGCCGGATGAGACGCCAAAGGGGCTTTTGTGCAATGTTTCCTGATATCCTTAAGCTTGTCATAGTTTCCCCTGGAGCATCTTTCTTAAAGTTCAAAGGCATCAATTATAGATGCAGAGGGAAAAACACAAAAAGAGAAACAGGAACATGAGCACAGTGATAGTCGGCAAAAATTAAGTACACATAGAAATTCTTTAGCGAGCTTTGTGACTTTTCCACAGGTTTGTATTTTATATAAATCCCACTCTTAACTTATCCATGAGGCACATGGTAGAGGGATTTTGAAACAAGCAAACCAAAAACTAGGTTTGGGGTTTGGTTCATTCTCCGAAAACTGTATAATCTTCATCACCAGCCTCTTCAAGTTCCAGTTGCCTCATTTGGATATTGGAAATAGTAATTGATGCCCTATCTACTTCCACAAAAAATGTTGAGGATCAAGATAAAGATAATAGTAACTAGTTATGAATAATTATTCACCTTTAACGGAGTTGTTTTTGATGAAAAATTGAGTGAGGCATAACCCCTCCCCAACCCGGAGGTGGTCTCTGGGAAAAGGGGTGGAATGAGAAAGTTAGCTCCATTGCAGAAACTCGGGTGACAAGAACCCTGGTCAGTGGCATGCCGATGCAACTGCCATAGTGCTGGTCATCTCTCCTTGAACAAAAAGAGCACTCTAAGGAAAGACAATCTAAATGCCATTTTACGTTCTCTTGCAGATGGGTAAGTTTGTGTCCCAATCTTCCTAACCCTCAGTTTCCTCTTACAGCAAAAATGGCAAAAATAGCAGTTCATGTACATAATTTCCTTTTACTTCTTAGGTACTTTCTAGGATTTTAAAAAGATTATTGTAACTTTGTTTTTGTTTTGTTTTTATTGCAAAGATGAATATATTAAGGTGTGTTTGTTTTCTGTTCAGTCTTTTTACAGCAGACTCAATGCCTGTTGGACATTCTTGGATTATTTTCCCAGGCTTCCCCACCCACCCTTTCTGTCCTCCTAGCTTTGAAGATTCTCCCAAGATGTAGGGAGGGATACTGAATGCTTGCACTGGGCAAAATCTTTTATTCTATACTCATTTTAAGACTTTCTTTCACCCAGCTAACATGAGTGTGGTTCTAAGCATGAATTTATTTATTTTTTCATCTTTATTTATCTTCCCAAGATTTAACAGCAAAGTTTCCGTGTTTTCTGCCACCTGCACCTCAGCTGCCCACGGCTGAAAGCTGGCAAGCCATCTTTCTCTATTGGAGCAGAAATGTTGAAGATGCTGCAAAGCTATGTGGAAATAAATTGGTATAGGCTAGAACTTTGTGGGAAAGAAACTCACATTTTCACAAGTTTGTTATCTTTGGCTTAACTGCAATTGTATATTCTCATGGGAATTGTATATTCTCAAGGCAGCCTAGTCCAGACAGGAGGTCTAGTGACCTCCAGGGCAAATGGCAAGCCTGGCTGTCTGCCCTCCGAGAAGCACCAGCTACAGAAAACCCACCTGAGAAAGAGGAACCTGTGTCCCCACCTTCCTTCTCCGCAGCCCTCCCCCAATCCTGTTCAACTCTCTTAACCTACAAGGGGGTGGTGGGGATCAGATCCACTTTCATAAGGCAATTATCTCTAAGTTAACTTTAAACTTTCAGACTTTTCATTGTGACGATTTGACAGAGACTTGGCAAAATAAGTGACAAAGGTTAGGTCTCATTTTGGGTGCTGAAGTAATGGTCATTGTTCAGTACCAAGATAGTTTGCACTCCCATTTCAAAGGCTAAGAGGAAACATTCACTCAGGTAGTGTCTCTGTGACTGGGGATTATTTTTGATGCCTAGCTGCCTTCCCACAGTTCACACCTGAAGGGCAGGTGAGGGCAACATGGGCTTCTTGTTTCAGCTTTACTGAATGTTGAGAATTAGATGATCACATCTAAACCTATAGCACACATGCACACAGGCATCTCGCTTATATGAGTAATTACAAGAATGTATTTTTTCAGACTGACCAAATACTACTTGAAACAAGAAACCAACATCTAACAAATAACTACACTGGAGTTTATTATTCACATTATAAAATATGTTTGAAAGATCCCTAATTTCAGCATATATATATGTGTGTGTATATATATATATACATACATATATATATATTAGAAGTAAGTTAACATACAATAGAGTGATCTAATATTAGCAACCGGTGTTACATAAGAACTGAAACAAAGTTAGAAATGAAACCATTTCGTGGGAACGTGAGGGGGTTGGAAATATTTTTAAAAGAGTGTTTCTCATTGTTGCATGGGTAGTGAGAGTAACTGCCAAAATGTGGGCAAAACGAGAGAATTATGCAACGGGAGGAAAGCAGTCAAACATGTAACTCTTGTTATCTGAGTTGGGGTGTTTTTTTTGTTGTTTTTTTTTTTTGAATTAATAATAAAATCAAGCAGGTGGAATGAGTCAGTTGATGACTCAGGAAGGCCCATAGGAAATTTAAAACTGTTGAGCAAAACGCTCTTCCTTACCATGAATTTTGGTTTCTCTAAATGGCCTTTCAACAGAAAACTTAATCTGTTGGATCTGTACCATGGGGTTACCAGCAAGTACCTGCTCACACACACACCCTATCTGACTCTAAATGTTTATGAAAATGGTACATTTCTAGGAAAAATTGTTCACATAATTTCTTTCACATTCAGGAAAGCACATAATTTTAGGTGGCAATCTAGAAGTGCCCAGGAGAGATGGAGCTGATGGGGTGCAGGGGGCCATAGTCAGGGAAATGGTCTCTATTTTGTGTCCTGAAAACAAGCCAGCGGGTCCCTTCATTCAGACGTGCTCTTCCTGGTTTTCGCCTGGCCTAACTCCTCTGCCCGCTACGTTCTCTGTCTGGTGTTTCCACTGCATGGCTTCAAAGCTATCCTTCTCAATTGTGATTGGTATGATTTGCCAAATGTTTCCTCTCTCGAAAAGGCCCAACTTATCTTTGTCTTTATTTTTATTTTTATTTTAGATTTTATTTATTATTTTCAGAGAGAAGGGAGGAGAGAGAGGCAGAGAGAAGCATCACTGTATAGTTGCCTTTCACCTGCCTCCAGCTACGGACCTGGCTGGAGACCTGGTTTGCAACCTGGTTCTGTGCCCTGACTGGGGAATCAAACCAGCGACCTTTGGGTTTGCAGGCTGGTGCCTTACCCACTGTGCCACCAGCCAGGGCTATCAGGCGTTTTATAATCCCCACGTTCTTTGTACGAGTTCTCAGGAGGCGAATACAGCCAGTGCACGATTAAGCTCTCTCCCTGGGGCCAGGACCCTGCACCTACGTGTGTCTTGGCGCGGGGATCACCTGCCTCTGCGGTGGTCTGAGCAGAGGGGTGTAGGTGCCCTCGGTCCCCTAGAGCCCCATAGGGCTGTCCCCTCCTTTCAAGGAGGGGGAGGTGGTTCCTGATCCTCCTACTTGCCTTCCTCATGGCGGATCAATATTTTTCGGCTTTATGGACCCGACTACCATGTAGAGTTCTGTTTGAGTAAAAGGGCTCTGCTGCTGAATGATCAATTAAATTGAAAAGTACTGTTGGAGGGCAAATCAATCATTGTTATTGGAAAAATAGCCCCCAATGCCTGTTTCATGAAGTGTTGGTAAACATGACCAGCCTTAAGGCATTTGAAGGATAGTCTTCATTTAATCAATTTTTATATCTTGTGAGTCAACGCTAAGGAAATAGCTTGCTGCCTCTTTGCTTAGTGGCGGAGCTAGGGTTTGATACTTTATTTTCGCATTTGGAAAACCGAGAAGCACGGGGGCAGAGTGCAGTGATTCAGAACAAAGAGATTCAGGGGCCCCTAACCTGCCGAGCTGCTACAGTGACCTAAAGAAGAGTGAACGAGCTTCCCCAAACGCTTACGGCAAGGATAGGACACGGACGCTGAGGACGAACTGGGAGCATCAAACTCGACTTTAAATTAGGTGAGTATAAACAATTATTTTTCCTTTTTTAAAGGCTATAGGATGTCTGGGCCTCAGTTTGGAGGCTTTGAACATCTGTATAGTTAGGCTTGGAGAGGCCCTGCCAGCACCCAGGTGTCGCCTTTCCACCCTGCGGGACCATCATTTCCTCCTTCCCCGTGGACACTGGTTCCCTCCCTGAGCCTCTCCACTGGTCTCCCGATGCGGCCCTTCCCTTTGTTTCCAACAGATGTTCTTCGTGGCAGCCATTGTCTTGTACTGTTGCAGAACCCCTCTGCCTCACACGGGCGGCTGGGGGGCCATGGCCCTGGCCGCTTCCTGACATGAGGGCTTTCAGGGCCTGACCCAGCACGGCCCCTCTCATCCTCCTCTTCGGCTCCACTTAGTTCCTTTAAGACTCTGTGTTGGCCCAAGAAAGCTCACCGAGGACCTGTTGAGAGGCACGTTGTAATGATTCGGCCCCCAAGTTGTAGACCTTAACCCTGAACTGCTCAGATTCTCAGCACACATGTGGCTCTGCTGGGTGATGCTAACTGCCTGAAGGATCTGAAGCTTTGGACCCCAAATTCCTCTCTTCGTGCCCTCATGGTCTGGCCAGTACTTCTGTGGTTGCAACTCCTGGCAGTAACCCTTGGCTTGGCAAATTCTGGTTCCTTACCCGCACCGTGATGCCCTGGAGGAAGTCCCTCTGGGTTTAGCCAGGTACACCATCCATCAAAGGCCACAGAATGGGTTAGTATCAGGGATGAATTAAGGTGTAATAATCATCTTGAAATTCAAATGCAAACCAACCTCTACCCTTTAGCAAGAAATCATTGAGGAAGAATATGACGTCCATGGAATTTTAAGGTGTTCTAATGCTGGTAAGCTGTTTAAGTTCACCTCAGTGACCTGAAGGTTACCTTCTGGTCACATAACAGGAAATGATGGCAACTTCCCAGAGGTAGTTTCTCTGAGCTGTGCATAGTAAGTCAGCACTGAGTTTCTGTTGAAAAATCCTACTGTGAGCAGGGGCAACGTCAGGTGTATTGTGACAAGGGTCTTAAACCACAAGGTAAGGACCCTGATGGGCAGTAATGCACTCTGCCAATCAGGAATGATATCTGCTGCATTATCCATCATTTACTCATTCACTCAACAAATATTTTTGAGCCAATGCACTGGGTTAGCAGCAGCAAAGAAAGACAACTATCCCTGTGTCTGCAGAGGAGCTTCCATGTGAGGGAAGAAAGGCTCAGTAAACAGAGAAACACGGGCTGTGGAGAAAAGTAAGCTGAAAGAAGAAAAGGAAATTCTGAGGGAAGGGCAGCCATTTAGAAAAGCAAAGGGCATTCTCAAGGAGCAGGTGACATTCAAGCAAAGACTTAAAGAGGTCAGAGAGCCATCTGGACAGGGGTTGATGAAGGAGGGGCTCCTGGCAGGAAGGACGACCACTAACGATGCATGGCTCCTGAACATGGTGTGCATAGGGTGAGTTGGAGGACCTGTGCGCAGGCCAGCATGGCTGCATTGGAGTGAAGGGGGTGAGGAAAGACAGTAGGGGCCCCTCCTTTATGCCAGCCCTCCCATGTGGGGAGCACAGCCTATGCCCTTTCTCCAGGGCATCTCCCATGCCCCGACTGTGGGCCATTGAACTCTGACTTGGCGATGGGTGACCTACCTTATCCCTAATTCACACAGGCCTCGTGTCCTCCTCTGGCCTAGATTGCTTCATCATGTGACAGAAGATTGGATGTGTTGATGGCCAACTCTTCTCAGCGCTGAAGTTCAAGTGTTCTTGTGAAAACTCACCTTGATGTGACAGCATGATTTCATATGCTCAAATGCCCTTTCCCAAAGAATTTACTATAAAAGTTTGTTTTATCTACAACATACAAGTGAAAAAAAACAAGAGCTTTTAAGCTATAGTAAAATGCTTTAAATTTTATCAGTAGTAGTAATTGTATTATTTTATATTCACAAATTTGTGGGAAATTGTGGACAGAGAAGAGAAAAGTTTAATCTTCTTTTCTATCTTCCTATACAACCATTAGACACCTTCATCTATTGATCCATTTTCTAACTTCAGAATAGGTGGGACAAAAGGTAAAGGAAATAGCACTAGCGACTTTGACAGCCGAGGAAACGGAGAGTGGTCCATTTTAGGACATCACTCACCCAGTTAATGGCAGAAGCAATATTAGAACCAGTGTCTCTGGGGTGTGAGTCTTATGACTTCCCCCCTCAAATTGCCATGAGAGCTACGGAGACATTTAATAATAACGTCTATAGACACTGCTGCTGAATTAACACCGTGAGGAAGCTGGTGGAGCCCGCTTGCGTCTGGCGGCGTTGTCCCTGGCTACATGGCACATGCTCCCATCCTGAGTTACAGCCACTCATCCCACCCCCAAAACCTCAATGAGCACCCAAGCTTAACACCATCCCGGGGGAAACAGTGGAGAAGAAACGTAAGCACCCTCAGGGACGTGTGAATTGGGTGCTGGAGACATAGGTGGTGAAACATGTAACGGCCTGGGTCTGGAGACGGAGCAGGTTTCACCGAGATGACATTTCATCTGACTTGGAGCACATGAGCAGGAGTCTGCCAGGCACAGAAAAGACAAAAGGCATATGGCCAGACACATTCTACACAAAAGCATATTTGTGAGAAAGCGCGTGGCACGCTCGGAATCAACCGTGGCATCGGTCCTGGGGGAGCCAACAGCGAGCTGAGGGTGGGTGGGCGGGAGATGGGGCTTCAGGCAGTGACTCGAGAGAAGTGTCACATATTAACTTTCATGTATTTAACATCGAGGAGCCAATGCAGAGTGAAAGTGTCGCCTATGGGGAGGAAATTGGGTCCTCAGGATATGGCCTTCCTTTTCCTTGGGGTGGACAGTGAACTTGGGGAATCTTGAATTTCCTGCCCTGCCCTTGCTCTTACAGCCTGTCCCACTTCTGCTCAGTGCCTCCCTGCTTTTCTGCTGGAAGCTGACGCTTTGGCTGTCACACAGACCCACGCTTGCTCCTGTATCAGGGCCCACCTCTTCCAGAACGCAGCAGGGAGGCTAGGCCCATGGAATCCCTTCCTCCAGGGACTGCACAGGCTCTGGGGGGACTGGGTGAAGGAGACCCTCCTCCTGATGGCAGATTGAATGTCGCCAAACGCCCCTTCCCCTGAGCTCAGTCAGGATCTCCGATGGCAGGTTTCCAAAGAGAAGACTTCAGTTCTGAGCCTGGAAAATATACTTGACTCCCAGACCCCAAAAATACGCTTCCAGGCTGAAAAACAAAAAAAGAGAAAAACTCAATCCTTCTTTTTAAATGGGGTAACTTCTCTGGAGTACATCGCTCCCAAAATAGGATCCTCCAGTTTGGAAAAATCTAGCTGAAATAAATGAAAATAACAGATGGAAGAGAAATAACAGAAGCCATCCAAAGAACAGCAAGAGATATGAGGCAGGGAATCGTCTGTCTAGAAAATGGTACTCCGTTGTACTTTTGAAATTAAAGGTACATTGACTTCTGAAGAGACTGTGATTTTTCTCTTGACAGTTCCCCGCACACATTATGTCCTTCCTGGGCCAAGGTTAGCGGTAAGCAGTACAGTTTGCTTTCCTAGTCCTGCTTCTCCCGTTCTCGTGGTTTCCATCTGTTCAGAGGTGCTAAGATCAGCGGCGCTGGTCTCCTGGATAAAGGTTTGAGCTCTTGGCAGAGTGCTAGATAAATACAGCGTCATGCTATCAGCAAGGGATGTTTAATAACAGATTATTTATGTCCTTCTAGGTTTGCCTGAGCACTGCTGCGGGGGATCAGGGTCCCCTCGGCAGGCAGCTGAGCCCCACGACAGCAGGGCTGGGCCTCTGCTCCTCGCTGCGCCCAGAGTCCTGCGAGGGCCACAGCGAGCCTCCCTGGTGCGCCCCTCATCTTGAAAAATGCAGCTCAGCTCCCTCACTGGTGACAAAGCCTGTGCACAGCATAATTCATTGTTCCGTCCCTGTTCTATGCTTAACCGTGAGCCCAGGCATGCTGCTGACTTTCTGTATTTCCTTCGCCCTCCTGCTGTCCCCTGAGGGCCTTGGCGGGGTCCATCCCCTGGAGGCCGCAGGTTAGGGTTTTATTCCTGGCTGGATGCACACCCTCTCTCGATTTGCTGAGAGGTGGTGTTTGTCCAAGGAAAGAGGTGGAAGCTTTGGTCAAACAATTGAAGCCTCTAGTCTAATTTCCCTCTCCAACCTCTGCCCAGTTGTTTAACTGAACTGAAAGTCTCACTTGGTTTTAAGGTGAGGAAGAGCTGGTCACAAGCTGTGAGCATTTTGTTCTTCTCCTTACGGATGCTGTTCACCCTCCTCTTCTAGCTCTCTGTGCGCCTCCAGAGCCCAAGGGACAGCCCGGGCAAAGGCACCTGTGGCCTGAAATCTCATCGTCTAAAATGCTGACAGAGGAGAAGATGTGGGGTGTGAGAGATGGAGAGAGAGCTGCTGCGTAAGGGTCCCCTCAGCCCTCTGTCTCCCAAGAGAAGTTGCCCCTTAACGTTCCTAACTTTGAATGTCCTACAGAAGTTGCCATTGGTCAGTCCTGAAGCGAGTGAATTTTCATGTCACTCCCACTGTGCCCCCAAGAAAGCTTCTGAGAAGGCTGGGGCAGAGGCTGACATGCCACTTACTGATCTCCTGTTCCATTGTGTGCTTACAAATAGGTGTGAAGTGACTTCAGGGGGGTCTGTTAAAATGGGGTGCTATCATGTTCCCTAAAATTTCAATGTAAACTTTGCCAGAGTGAAAGCTGGGGAGGGTCTAAAACACAATAATCTATACACCTTCTAACTTGACCTAGCTCTCCTCTCCCATTTTTATAGTCTTAGAGCAAGAGGTGATGTGGGTACTTTCTGACTTCCTGGCCTCAGGCAAGGGGCTCCTGAGGTCCATGTCCTCAGCCCATGGATGGGGCAGGAAAAGCTGCCTATTCTCAGCTCTCCGAAATGCCTCCTGCTCTTTCTGCCACCTTCCTGATTGTCATGCGGAAGTAGGTGGCGGCAGTGAGAGGAGACTGGCAAGGAGGAGGTGCTGCTAACCACAGGAACAGGGGAGTGAAGTGGAGTGGAGGAGTGAGAGACAGTCTTTTCCCACCGCAAATTCTCAAGCAGAGAAGCTGTTGTCGCTATAGGCTGGCTTCAAGTCTGAACATTAGGCCCAAGTGGTGCATCTTCTTGCCATCAAAGCTTCCCAGATTACTGCTTTGCTTTTTCTTTCTTGCTTTCTTCCTTCCTTTCTCTCTGTCTTTGTCTGTCTGTCTCTCTCTTTCTTTCTTTTTTCCAGCTGCTAGGAAAGAACATGTTCTTTTGTGTAGTCTGCATCATTGGAAATTGATAACAGTCTCTTGCCTTCTGTGGAAACACATACCCAATAAACACAGGGTAGAAGGAGAATAAATCTTTTTTTTTTTTTTTAAATGAGATGGGAGGAACTGTTGAAGAAAATAAAATCCATATCGCTCTGTAGGAGAAAGACCCTGTTTTTCTGCCTGGCTCCATTGTGTCTTCTTTTCCACATCATTTTTGCCTTAATTATCAGGAACATCTGATACCATTGAGCAACTGGCTCCCTGTTGGTGCTCATTTTTCTTCCTGATTAGATTCACTCTGTAGAGGCCAAATTCTTCTAAGTTCAGCCCATGGAACCCAGGTCCTCACTGCTAGACTTTTTCAAGAGACACACTTACTGGGCCCCCTTCCTCCATTAAGAGCCCCTCACTTCTTAAACCTTGCATCCTGGCCTTTGCCTTCACTGCATTTGAAACTGCTCCTGAAAAGGTCACCATTGCTTTCATAATTGCAAACTCTTTCAATGCTCACTCTTCCAAACTCCCCACCGCTTGGTCACTTTTCCTTAAAACTGTCTCCTTCCCCGTTTCAAAGTTTCCCTCTCTTCTCTACCTTTTGCCCTAGAAAGCTGGATAGAGCCCATGTTTTCTTTTTTCACCCTCATGGCAATTTCATTCACACACTCTCACCATTTACCTCCCCATTTTCAGAGTTGACACTTAATTCTGGGCTCCCGAGCCCTTCTTTTCTACCTGCCTGGTGAGCTTCTTAAACATGTTGTCTTAAGAGCAAGCCAAACTCAATATTTCTAACTGAACTTTCCTCCATTTCTTCTCAACCTATCACTCCTCTGTGACCCCATTTCCAAGGCACTTGGGGCCATCACTGAGCATACGTTTCATCCATCATCTTTCCAGTCCATTCCCATTTTCATTAACGAGACATCTCTTGTCCAGATCATTGTCGTAATGAAGGTGATGTTTTCTTTCATGGCCCTCCCTACTCAAACATCACCATATTTTACAGATGATAGTTGGGTCTTCCAAAGTCATAGCTCTGATCATGCAGCTCTTCAGGCTCAGAAAACTTCCATTGTGACTGTCCATTAACTGTTAAGGTAAAACTTCTGCCTTAGCTTTTCATGCCCTTGATGATCTGGCCCCAGTCTAGTTCTTAAATTGTATCTCTTACCACTCAGTTAAAAACTAAAACATGTGATATTTCCTTCCTGCACTTTATACTGTGTTTTTATACTGCCTTCATTCTACCTTTCCTTTCTGCTCTGTTCTTTCTGCATTTCCCCCAAGCATTATACACCCAACATCACCTCACTGTTAAAGATTCCATCTCTTTCATGAAGTCTATGCTGACTATTCCATTCTTTCTTCCATTTCAGAACATCCATTATTGTTTGTACTGATCAGCCTTGGCATTATCACACTTCAACTTATTTTAAGACAGTGATGTGCAAGTTATCTGTTCTGCCAAACTCCTAGGAAATAGGGAAACTTGTCTTATGCATATTTAAACTTGCTCCTTCTATTTGTTACAGAAATGGAATTCATATGGGTTTTTCTTACCATACTTGGTTAACAATTAAAACTACCTTTATCTCTTTCTCTCCCACTCCTCCTCCTTTCCCTACCCCATTTATATATAAAAAACAGACTGCTACCATATGGTGCCTTTCTAAACACACTCTTGTGGGAGAGAAAAAGATATGTTATTACAGACTACTGATCCTTAGCTGTATGAAATGGCAATTCTAACTTAACAGCAGATAGTTGGATTAAATTTTTGTAGTTAAATGATCTGCTGTTGGACTATTTAATCTCCTTTATAGGGAAGTTGATTGATGATCTATACCATAAAGATTGTATTATTTTAACTTGGTAAAGATTTTAATGTACGGCACCCTTTAGCAACATGGAAAATCAAAAGCCCATTGTGGCAGGTAGATATAAAACTTGAAGGGACATTTTTCTTCTTGCTTGAATATAATCACTGTTGTTGTATCCAAAAAATGTCATGTAGGTGACCAATAAAGAATGAAAATGGGAGAAGTTAAGAGGCAAATTTTTCTGCATAATGAGCATATGTCGGACATCTGGTACGGACCAAGGAGAAGTAAGCCTACTACTTTTTATCTGTACCACAAATTAAAACTCAACCTCTAGAAAGAATATACATGGCAACTATTTGAAGACTCAGAAAAGCAACAGGAGCTGTCAGGTAGAGGAGAAAGTCAAAACTTGAAGAACAGCTAGCACAGTTAAGTGTCCTATTTTTCTCCTCCTATATATCTCAGCTTTCACTCATGGAAGGCCAGCAGTCTGAGGAGTGGAACTATGCAACCAGTGTGAAGAATACAACTCAAAAGACAGTCATCCTTCTGGTTAGAAGGCCAGTGAAAGGGGCTTCTGAGAGTCATGGAGGTAGGAAGAGATCTTTGTTGTTTCATTGCTTCCCTCTCTCTCTCTTTCCTGGCTATGCCTGAGGCTAAACCTAGTCATGGTGCTGTACTGCCTACCCCTGGGAGTGGTGGGGTTACCTAAACCCCAAGAGATAACCCAGTTTTATGGTCAGAAGAACTAGAAAAATGGTCTCTGTGACCTTAATAGTGTGTGAATGGGCATCCTTTATGATTATATTCTCTCTTTGACCATTTTTAGTTCAAATATGAGCTCCCGCACAATCACACAAAACAATGCAACACTATGAGGTTGAAACCTAAAGAGGCACTCATCTTTTTGGCTAGAGGTATAGCTCCTCCAAAAAGTATACTCCACTACCTATAAATAAATTAAAAGAAAATGTTAAAAAAAAATTTCAAATAAGACAAAAAGAGGTAAGTCAAGTAAAACTAAAAGCATTACAGAAAAACAAATAATAAAATATAGACTTAAATTAAAACATCTATAATTTTAGTAAATGTAAATTTATATTATTTCTATTTAAGTTTTTAAAGATTTTATTATTTACAGAGAGAGGGGAAGGGAGAGAGGCAGAGAGGGAGAGAGACATCAATGTGTGGTTGTATTTCACCTGCCTCGAGCAATGGACCTGGCTGGATACCTGGCTGGAGACCTAGCTTGCAACCTGGTTATAAGCCCTGGCTAGGGAATCAAAACAGTGACCTTTGGGTTTGCAGGCCAGCACCTTATCCACTGTGCCACCAGCCATGTAAATGTAAATTATTTAAATAAACAAAATCAAAACTAGGATTGTTAACTGGAGAAAAATCCAAGACTCAACAATATTATTCTAATCCCAAAACCAGGGCAAGATACAACTAAGAAAGAAAGCTACAGGCCAATATCTCTGATGAACATTGATGCTAAAATTCTCAACAAAATATTGGCCAATTGGATTCAGCAGTATATTACAAAGATAATACACCATGATCAAGTGGGCTTCATCCCAGGGATGCAAGGATGGTACAACATTCGTAAATCAATCAATGTAGTACACCACATCAACAAATTGAAAGATAAAAACCATATGATCATATCAATAGATGCTGAAAAAGCATTTGATAAAGTGCAGCAACAATTTATGATAAAAAACCCTCAGCAAAATGGGAATAGATGGCGCATACCTCAACATCATAAAGGCCATCTATGAGAAACCTGAAGCCAACATCATACTTAATGGACAAAAACTGAAAGCTTTCCCCCTAAGATAAGGAATGAGACAAGGCTGCCCACTTTCTCCACTTCCATTCAACATTGTCTTGGAAGTTCTAGCTATAGCCATCAGAGAAGAAAAAGGAATCAAAGGTATCCAAATTGGAAAGGAGGAAGTCAAACTGTCATTATTTGCAGATGATATGATAGTGTACATACAAAACCTGATAGGCTCCACCAAAAACTTACTCAACCTAATTAGCAAATTTAGCAAAATAGCTGGGTATAAAGTCAATATCCAGAAATCAAAAGCATTTTTGTATACCAATAATGAAACAACAGAAATAGAAGCGAAAAAACAAATCCCATTTACCATAGCAACAAGAAAAATAAAGTACCTAGGAATCAACTTAACTAAGGAGGTAAAAGACCTGTACTCAGAAAACTACAGAACAATGA
>PVIW01004594.1:55882-128008 GCA_004026585.1 Noctilio leporinus | reverse complement strand
AGAACCAAGTATATGAATACAAGGAATAGGCCTTCAGTGGTCAGGGGGAACGGGGATGGGGGAGGGGGGAGGTAGAGGCAAAGAAGGGGAGCAGCTTAGACAAGAACCTAGTATAAAGGAACCATGGACATGGACAACAGGTGGGATTAACTTTGCGGGGAATGGGTGGGTGGGGAGGGGGACAGAGGGGAGCAAAAAGGGGATGGATGTAATACAACAACAATAAAATTAAATAAATAAATATATATATAAATATATAAATAAATAAAGAAGCATCAATGCATGATTGCTTTTCACCTGCCTCCAGCTACGGACCTGGCTTGCAACCTGGTTATGTGCCCTGGCTGGGAAGCAAACCAGCGACCTTTGGGTTTGCAGGCCTGCATCTTAGCATCTTATCCACTGTGCCACCAGCCAGGGCCACTTTCATGTTTTAACATAGGTATGTATAGTTGTACATGGCGCAATTTTCTTTATTATTTTATAGTTCTCAATTGTGTGGTTATATCCAAACTACAGAATTTACTTAATTTAACCTATATTAATTTAACTAGCTATTATTATTTATATATATTTTTAAAGATTTTATTTATTATTTTTTTAGAGAGAGGGTAAGAGAGAGAGGCAGAGAGGGAGAGAGGCATCAATGTATAATTGCCTTTCACCTGCCTCCAGCTACAGACTTGGCTGGAGACCTGGCTTGCAACCTGGTTATGTGTCCTGGCTGGGAATCGAACCAGTGACCTTTGGGTTGGCAGGCTGGCCCTTATTCACTGTCCCACTGGCCAGGTACTTATTTATATTGTTTTGATTTGAGAACAACTATAAGTACTATTTCAATGTCTATGTAAGTGTGTATTTGTGCTCTTGGTGTGATAGATTGCTTTGGATTACATTTAGAAGTAGAAGAATTTTCATTACATATTGAACTTCTAATTTTACATGTTAAATTGCATCCCTGCAATGATACATATGTTCTACAAAGAAACCAGTTCAGTGGCCATTGGTGTAAGTTGTCTGTCACTCATTTTCCACAACAGCTGCTGAAGGTACTCCAGAGATCCATGTTTTAATGCCTCATCTCATCCTTTGCAGCCACAGTGACCTTCTGACATAGTCCTTCACAATAAAGCAATAAGTCAAACTCTGCTAGGGATATCTCAAAACCATGTGTGCTTTCCTGATACAGGTGGCAGTTTGTGCTTTATCTTCCCCAGTTATTCCCCCTGCCTCAAAAATGGAATCAGTGCCTAGAGCTGCAGCGTCCAGTAACAGTCATGAGGGGGAAAGACACATGTTGAAGGGCATTGGAGCAGAAATTATTCATCATTGACCTTTATATTTATAAAAAATATTATTGTTGGATAAGTCATTCTCACTTAACCTTTCTATTCCATGTGAACAAATGCATTATAAATTAATATGATTAATAGGGGAAATAAATCTTTCAGGAGCCCTGAGTATGTAAATGATTCTCAACCAACCCACACCATCTAACCATTAAATAGAAGACTCACACTGAGGATTTAATTTATATAAACATTATAGGTAAATAAAATGTGGGGCACCCAAGACACTATATATTCTAGGAGAAAATGGACTGCACTGGATTGGGATTGAAAGAAGAGGATAAAAGGCAGGAGGGAGAGAAACAGGATAATGAACAGGGAGTGAACAACAAGGGGAAAGAAATAAGACATGGCCCATCAGTAATCCGGAAATCATTTATAAAATCACTGGACAGTGGAATACAATGATTTAAAACACATATGACAATATTCAGGAAACTAATGGTTTAAGTCAACCAAGAAAATAGAGAGACACCTCTACACTGAACAACACTTTCTTCAGTGATTTGTCCATTTAGAGATATCATGAGGACTGAAAGTGACCAGATTGATCTCAGGAGCAGCAAATGTAACACTCCCCAGACTGTGCTGAGGACCTTGCTTAATGAAAACACCATGGGCATTTGCTTTAGGCTCCCAGTGGACTCTTTAAGGAGCTGTAGCATGGAAAACATGGCTGAATAAATTATTCTGATTATTTCAAAATAGAAATATTTTATAAGTAATTAGAAAGGAACAAATGGATTCCCTGTTATCCTGGTTTATTACTGTGCTGTAGCAGTAAGAAAACAGTATCCAATGTCATCCATGGGTCAGTTCTCATATGAATATCATTAGTTTTTGGATAGAGAAAAATATCACAAAATTCTGTGGTGAACATTCAAGGTCATGACTTTGCAAAAGGGTATCTTGCACAGACTGTCATATGTTCCAACAAGGTGCTGTTTCCCTTACTGACAACATATGAAAACATCTAGAGCTGAGAAGCTTTTAGGGACAGCCAATAAAAGCTCTAGGGATGTTAGTGAAAACAAAAACTATCTTAAAAACAAGCCAGTGTATCTCAAATAATCAGTTAAATGGCCCTTTTTGCCTGTGTTTGTCTACGGAAATACAATGGCATGCAGAAATTGCTTAACTAAAGAAATGCAACAGAATCTTAAACTAATGGGTATATTGTGCTATGCTTTATCTTAATGATGTGGCACTTTTTGGACTATCTCACTTTATATGTAAATTTCTCTAACCCTTGTAAATGGAAAATCTCATATAGACTATGAAACATTATTGTGCTGCATAAAAATTATATCAAAATGGTTTTTCTTGATGGCATGCATCCATTAGAGAGAGCCCATAAAAATGTTATAAACATATTTGGATCTGCTAGGTGATGATTTTTCTTGACAAGCTAATGTGCTGAGCTATGAGTAGAAATGGAGTAATATTGTTGAAGAGAACAAAATGACTTTAGTATCTTTTATGCCAAGAAAATCTCAAGAATAACATTACACTCTCCAAAATCCCTGATGTTAAGGTAGACACTTAAAAATTGCAAGTTTCTACATATTTTTACATGTGTCTTCTAGATTTAAATAAATCATATTAAAAGAATTTGATTTAAGAAATTCAAACTTACTAACCTTGCCATTGCTTCTATAATAAAAGCTTTCTTCCCTGAGTTTTCTGGAACGGGAAAAACAGTTTTACAGAACTGAAAAATTTTTAAATATGTATCACTTTTCTATGAGTAACATCTTATAATATCCCACAGTTACTTAGTTTTCAATAAAAGATATGTGCAGGATTTAGTATAGCATTTATATATGATAATCCTTGAAAGCTTGACTAACTTATTTTAATAAGTCCTGAGAAATAATTCCATAATCATTCATTTTATAATTAGAACATAATATTTAAATTCTAAGTATAGACTCAGCTAGAACAAACAATTGATAAGCATTTTCACCAGCCTGTGTGAAAATTATTGAACACTTTTTTTAACAACAATATTTCAATACAGTTTATAATTATAAATTAAAAAATGACAAACAAAAGGAATATCATATATAGCCAAATCTAGTCATGATATTGCAAAGATAAACTCAACATTGTTTTAGGCTTTTAAAAATATTTACATGTTTAGCAAAAATATATATATATATATATGTAATATAATAATAAAATATATAATAAAATATATTTTTTAAATTAAAAAAATATGTATATATACCAATGGCTTCCAATTTTGGAAGCATCACAGCCTGAATTAAGCAGATGGTCATTAAAAATATGTAAACATTGTGGTTTTACTAGCTTGTCATTACTAAAGTAGTGATTGGATGCATCACAAAACTGTGGTGAAGAAGACAAATCCAGAGAAAATGGGCCATGGCCCAATGTGGTATGATGATTTGGATGTCATGTTAATAATGACCAATAACTGGAATTTGAGACAGATAGAAAGTCAGGATATTGTGTTTCACCCTTAACAAATTCAATGGCCAGCTTTTCACTAATTGAATAAAGGAACAAAATTTTGGTGAATGAATGAAGGAATGACATAATACAGGTCCTCAAAAACTAAAGTCAGTCAGTCACAGCATACAACAGAGAATAACAAATACATACATGTACACATTAAAAACTGGTTAGGAATTAAACCAAAAATGTACCAAATATTGGCATACAATCCAAAAGTATATTAAACAGAGATGTAAAAATTTCCCAAGCTGAGTAAATATTTTGACCATCAATTCTAGGCTAGGAAAACCCCAATAGAACATGGTGTGGGAAGAAAAGAAAGGAAGGAAAGAAAGAAAGAAAGGAGAGAGGGAGGGAGAAAAAGAAGGAGGGAGAAGGGGAAGAGGGGAGAGAAAGAAAGAAAATTAAAAGAAAATACATATATTTTTAATTGTTTAAAATCCATTTTTATGTAGAATTTGTTGTGTAGAAATATGCAATAAAATAAAAAAGAAAGCAATCAAATAAAATTAATTTTACACACAAAATTTATACATTAAATAGTTTTAGCACACATAGAGTCAATTATTTAAAATTTTACAGCCATTTTATATCAGTAATTCAAAATAGGTAAACATATTTTACTTCAATATAAAAAAAATAAATCAGCACAATAGATGTAACCAAATAGTTCACTTAAAAATAAAATGCAAGTGGTAGTCCAAGAGTTAATTAAATATGGTTAGAATTATCATTGGAAATATATTTGTGAAAAATACTCAGAATACAGTACTGAGACACAATAATTTTATAAAGAGAGATAGGAGCATTATGTTAGAATTAAACTCCAATAAGGGTTGTTTAGAAAATTCAGAAAAAGAAAGTAGGAATAATAGAAAAATATAATATTTAAATAGATAATAATTTATTCTGGAATTGATACACTTCCTAGTTGAAATTGAACACTACAAACAACAACAACAATTCATAAAAATAAAATTATGCAACTATGTAATAAAATTCAAATTATTAGAGACAAACAGGTTTAAGATTTTAGAAGTAATCAAAGAGGTGAAAACAGATTACATATTGAGAACAAATTATTAGAGTAGAAAAAGCTTGTCATTAATAACAGCAAAATGACAAAACCAAGACAATGGTATTTTTAAAAGATAAAATAAGGGTTATATATCCCCAATATTTAAAAACAAACAAACAAACAAAAAAGACAGATAAGCAGAGCATTTGCTATTAACAACCTGAAACCAAGAGAATTAGCAAAGTTAACTTTATAAGAGAAAGAAATTTTAAAAATAAAATTTAAAAATTATTGAGAAAACTATCAAGCAAAGGGATTAATTAGCATTAAATAACTGAATAGCACAAATATATTGAAAACATTAATAAAACAATAAATAACCAACAAGTAATAACTTGGGAAATAAAGATGAGTAAACTTTAAGTGAAATATGCTGTTTTGTAATATTTCTTGTTGAATAGATAAATACAAGCTTGAAGGTGTGCCCAATTTATAAGCATATAATTAAAATAACCAAATTTAGACACAAACATATAGAAAAATAGATCAATAGAAGGCAAATAAGTAGAAAAAGGTGAAAAGGGAACAAAAGGCATGCTGCAAATAACACGAAGAATGAGACAGAAATAAACCTATATATGTTAGTAATCACAATTACGTAAGCAGATAAATCTGTCAAGTGGCTTAATCCACCCTACAACAGTAGTGCATTTAAATGCTTTCTCTCTCAGCTATTATTAGTTTATTTTTCTGTAATGGCAATTAAGACTAACTGTAACTCTTTCAGTCCATTTTACTACTTTTCCTAACAAAGAATTATGTTCCTTGAGTTGAAGCTCATATTTTAAGAAATGCACTGTGCCAAAATGGTCTGAAATTTGTAACTACAGACTCTCCGACTGTCTCCCCTTACTTTGACTCCTCTTCATCGCATTTGGAATTCCTTTCTTACTGAATGCTGTGGGGGGATTACAAATTTCATTGTCACGAAAGTTGGGTTGCTTTGCATTCATATTGCCCTTTTTGCTTTGAGTAGATTCTTGGAAGAATACAATGTGGAAACAACTTTGCCCATCATTCGTAAAATTGAGCAGGTTTGAACACTCTTGGGAAAGATGTATTCGGTGCCATTAATATTTCAAAAAAAAATTTTTAATTACTTTTAAAGTTTTATTTTATTTTTTACTAAAATAATAAAAATCTAAAACCCTGGAAAGTTTACAAAGTAATGAATGTGCAGGACAAAGAAAGGCCAATGTGTATAACTAGAACCTGCTAATTCAAATGCATCTATGGTTGGTTGGTTGATTGATAAGGAAAAAAAGAAACTTTTAGAGTTTTCTGCCCTTTAGTTTAATTAATTGCAATTCTGTGATATTAATCAGTCTTCTTATTCTTACTATTAAGTCCTGGTACTATTGCTTCTTCATAGGCTTAGATAATTAACATTTATTAAATCAATTTTTTATATCATTGTCTTTATACATTTTCTTTTTTATGCCTGAAAAATAACCATCATTTACTATATCAGGAAAATGTGTATTTTCTTCAAATCCAGCCCAAGTATCCTATCTTTCTAAACATTTGAAAATGTCTTATATAAAAAGAGTTTTCAAAGGAATGAATAGGCCTTTATAAACTGGGTATTCTAAAAGCTTTTCCTCATTTCAGAGTCATTTCTAATCTTTTTTATGAAAAAAAATGAGAGATGTAGTCAGTAGGGGAAGGCTTTGTTAAAAGGAAAAGTTGGTTAGATTTCAATACATATGAAAAATATATCCAATAATATATACTTGTTAACCACACTTGAAAATATTTGTGTATGGCATTTATACTGTTAAAAAAAATAATAATAATAAGTATTTCATCCTGGCTGGTGGCACAGTGGATAAGGTGCCGAACCAAAGGTCACTGGTTTGATTCCCAGCCAGGGCACATAGCCAGGTCTCCAGCCAGGTCGTGAAAGGCAACCATACACTGATGTCTCTCTCCCCCTCTGTCTCCCTTCACCACTCTCTAAAAATAATACATAAAGTCTTTAAAAATAAATAAATAAATATGTGTTCCATATGATATATGTGTTGGAAAAAAATAAAATGAGTATCATAGTGAGTAAAAAATTTAAACTTAATAAATTATTCAGAGACTTTGGAGGAAAAGACTATTTTCAACAAGAAAAGGAGGGAAGAACTTCTGTTTCCCTAGAGGAGCCTAATTGCAGAAAATGGGGCAGCAGATCATGGAGAAGGTTTACTTTATTAATGGTGTATCATTAACACAACCCATATAACTTCAGGCACTGAATAAGGTTTCAATAGGTATAAATAAAGTATGAAGTTGACTATTTTTCCTTGTCAGAGATAATCACTACATGGAAAAATGCCAGTAGATGCAGTTGGCCACGCTGGGAACTTTGGGAAATTGCAGCTGACTGTTCCGAAACACTACTGCAGCCCGTCACTCGGTGCACACTCCTATTCCAGAGTTCAGCATGAATTAACCTTGCAGTCCAATTTCGGTCACGTCATTGTCCCACTGAAGATTCTTCTATGGCTCGCTGCTGCGTTTATAATAGTTTTATAACCTTGTGTTAGCTTAACCTGAGTTGGCCTCTTTCAAACTCTCCAAACTTGTTTTGAGCTCTCCTCACCATTTCTTGCTAAAATTCAAGCAGGCTGACAAAATTTCTGTTCTCAGAAAGAATCAGCCTATACATGTCTCTGAAATTTCACATACTCTTATCATTAATATGAATTTTCTGGCTGTGATCTAGCTCCAATTTATCATATATCAAATTGGAAATGCCAAAGTCTATCTGGGCATACCAAACTAGATTAGGTTTCCAGTCAGATTCCTTTACTTTGTTTCTCACCAGATAACTGACAATAATAATGAAATAATTAACAATGTAAATTTTTTCAATGCATCCTTTCCTACAAAAGATCATGAACCATGATAATACATTTCTTCTATTTAGTATTCAACATACTCAAGTAACAGCAAAAGTACCTACAGCAATAAACATAGTATTTTCATCATGTGATGATTGTGAGGTAAAATAACTAAGTATAAAATGTCCCCTGCCCTGGCTGGTGGCACAGTGGATAAGGCACCAGCCTTGATATAGGAACCCAAAGGTCGCTGGTTCAATTTCCCAGTCAGGGCAACATAACTAGGTTGCAAGCCAGGTCTCCAGCCAAGTCCCCAGCTGGAGGCAGGTGAAAGGCAACCATACATTGATATTTCTCTCCTTTTCTTCCTTCCTCCCTGCCCTTCTCTCTGAAAATAATGAATAAAATCTTTTAAAAAATTATCCCCTAATAATTACACTGACACTTCATATATCACCATGAACTCATGTAGTTTGTCTCACAATAAATTCCTATGCCAGGCATTTACTCATTTTTTGCAGATTAAAAAAATGGATTTCAAACACTTTCAGAATTATTTTTGAGGTTATAAGGCAAAGATATTTGAAAATATTAACATTATATATTATAAATAACTAGAGATTTTAATAAAATATTCATCTTGTGCTATATTGGAAACCAGATATCAAATTAATTAATGAATAACAATGCTTCTTTAGCCTGTCATATGCAAATTACTAAAACAAACACATGCCTTTCCTGCCTGTTGGTCTTCTTGAATTTTATTTCATATTTTGCATCTTCTTGATAGCTAATAAAGGTAGAAAAAATTTGACTATTTTTACAAAGCATTTATAAATAAATGTGCAAGCACATATCTGTAATGGAAAAAATACCTAAGGCAAGTTTTAGACAAAAAATTCTGTTAGCATTTAAATAATTAAGGATGGTTGGCATGCCCATTAATTTTAATCCATAATTTGAATAGAAACTCAATGAATAATCAGAAACAATTTACGTTTTAACTAGATATAAAAATAAGTCAAAATTCTTAAGGACAAAAAGAGAAACATGTTTTCATATTAAATTACATATTTTTATTACACCTACATAGTTATCTATGTTTACTGCTAATTCAGTGTTTTATTCCATCTGTTTATTAAATTAATGCAAGCAGCAAAATAATAAATAAAATATAGAAATGCATTTTGAAAGAAAGGGATTACTATAAGTGGATGTAAAGGAAAGAGTCTGAGACTTGGTGTAAGAAGTTGTAGTCATAAATTATACATACGTTACATAAGAAAGCACTTAAAGCTTCTTTGCAGGAGTATATACATTTATATGTATATGATGAAGAATGTACACTTTCTTTTTCTTATATAAAGCCCAGGATAACTAATGTCTAATGTACAAATAAACCAATTTAACGAATACATCTAAGCACTCATGCTAAATTGTCTTCTTATATGGGTGTAAGATAATTACTTCAATTTTGAATATTCAAATGTTGGAATTAAAAGAATAAGCTATTGTTGATCTACTGGTGATAGCCATTCTTTCAGGTGTGAGATGGTGTTTGATTGTTGCTTTAACATTGGGTGATTCGTGACATTTAGCATCATTTTATAGCTCTATTGGCCATCTGTATGTCCTTTTTGGAAAAGTGTCTATATAGATACTTTGCCCATTTTGTAATTATGTTGTTTGTTTTCCTTTTGTTTCCTTTGCCTGAGGAGATATAGCCAGCTAACTATTTCTAGTGCTGGCAAGAATGTGGAGAAAGGGGAGACCATTTGCACTGTTGGTGGGAATGTAGTTGAGTAGAGCCACTGTGGAAAGTCATCTAAACTTACGTTGTTTATACTGGTAAGTTTATTGAACCCCCAAAAGATATTCAAGGTTTGAAATGCACTTAAATATATGCTAGAAGATGCAAAGTTACTTTGAAAACTGCTCTCCTAGTCAGTGATATGGAGGAGCAACAAGAAATAGCAACAATCATTTGTCTGCTCTTAACCCCTGAACATTAAAGCTGTTATGGTATCTTATTAAACACAATTTAAACTTCTGGTGTTTTCTGCAACCAAGTTTTCCTCTTGGGTAATTTATTTTAAAAACATGGGGGTGAAAACAAAAATCTCTAAGCATATGAATCACGATCTGTTATCTTTATGTACATTCTACAGTTCTACCTATTTGTCCATGATAATCATTGTTGATTATGAGCTGTGCATTCTGAAGTTCTTCAAAGGCAGAACTTTTCTGTTTAGACTTGTTCAGGGAAAAAATGATATTGAAAACATAGTTTTGACTTAGGGTGAAATTTAGTGAACTTCATAATTATTTTTAAAGTTTAAAACTGGGTTTGTATTAGACCATATTAATACATTAAAAGGTCTCTGTAATATTCTTGTATCCACAGAATGGAACAATTCCGTATTAACTATGCCCTGTTAATTTCATTGTGGTGATTAATAAACTCTGTCACTATGCATTTATAAACCTATATTTCAGGGTTGCATTTATTGCTCATCTATTTTCAAAGTGCCTTTTCAGAGGATCAGTTTTACAAATGTTAAATTTTAAAGACAGATAATAAATAGATAATTACAAACATTTAAATGATGGATGTTAATTTGATGTTAATAAAACCACATAAATTAAGGTCACCTATAGAAGACAGTCATTCTAAACTAAATTTTACTGTTAGAAGATAAATATGTCTATTCTCTTATATCTTAGCCATACAGCTATCTACTCAGAATTTGATACAACTTTTTGTTAAGCATTACATGTAACAAAATAATTTTCATTATTAATCAATACAGATTTGATATAAGCCATTGAATTAAATGTTTTAAAATAATAGAATGATATTAAGTAACCTCAAACACCACACATAAGCAAATAACATATTAATTCATCAACTTTGCCATTAGGAAAACATTGTCATAAAGAAATTTAGCTCTGGCTGGTGGCACAGTGGATAAGGCATTGGCCTGTGAACCTAAAGGTTGCTGGTTCGATTTCCCAGCCAGAGCACATAACCAGGTTGCAAGCCAGGTCTCCAGGCAGGTTCTTAGCTGGAGGCAGGTGAAAGGCAACCATACGTTGATTTTTCTCTCCCTTTCTGCCTCTCTCCCTTTCCCTCTCTCTAAAAAATAATAAATAAAATCTTAAAAAAAAAGAAATGAAAAATTCTGGTGATAAAATAAGTGATTAAATCTTTTAATTAACTCAAAACTCTTCACATATACGTTGGAAGGTTACACTTCTAGAAGTTTTAAACAGTTAAATATGAATATAATGCTATCGACAAATAAATAAAAGAATGTCTGTGAATGAGTTCCACGAGAAGTGATGTTTATAATTTGGCATTTGTAACCTGTGTGTAATTAAGAATTTGAAACTACTCTCAGGTTTACCACTTTATTTGGGCTTAATTAAAGCCAATAAACATTAAAATACATGCTCCAGGGTTGGGTACAAACTTTCATTAAAAGGCAAATTGAAAAATATAGTTTAAATATTTTGGAAAAATAACTATTATTTTCATTCTTTAAGACATTTACCTCAATTTATATCTAATTACTTTTCCTTTTGTACATTATCAATAAACCTATTCCTTGAGGAAAAAAAGATACAATTGAAAACCAATCAATCATGATATTAGATGAGAACACTTGTGTCTGCCTGGAGAGATAAGAATAAAAAGTGAAAGGATCAAAGACAAAATAAGAATAAAACCAAATCCCAATTTCATTCTGCGATAACCTGTGAAATATACTCATAAGGAAACACATGATATTGTTTCTCACATAATTTAAACAAAAACATTAAAAACATTTTGCAAAGTTCTTTATTATTTTTATTATATGATATTTAAAATATATACATTTTTTTAAAAAGATTTTATTTATTATTTTTAGAAAGAGGGGAAGAGAGAGAGAGGCAGAGAGGGAGACAGACATCAATGTATGGTTGAGTTTCACCTGCCTCCAGCCACAGACCTGGCTGGAGACCTGGCTTGCAACCTGGTTATGTGCCCTGGCTGGGGAATCGAACCTGCAACCTTTGGGTTTGCAGGCCAACGCCTTATCCATTGTGCTCCCAGCCAGGGCTTAAAATATATACATTTTTATAAGTGAATGGGAATGGGTCATTTGGATAAATTTTCCTGGTAAAACTAAATGAATTGAATTTATCTTCACATCCTAAATATTAAAAGCCAGGATACTCACAGATGAATATTTTAGGTTAATATGTGTGTTATGATGCATGTTTATACACATATTTTATTATGAGAAATTTATTTTTTTAATTATTTGAGAACATTAAATCCATAAAGTAAATATGATTCTATAAATATATCTTATATTGTATACTATATTTTCTGGAACATAATGATAAATAAAACTAGTTACCCAATGTAATCATGCAAATTTTTTCCTTGTCAAATTAGAAGTATGCAGTCATATACCATACAATAATGTTTCAGTCAACAACAGATCATGTTATGACATTGGTTCTAAAAGATTATAATGAAGATGAAAAATTCCTACCACCCAATGATGTCACAGGTGTCCTCACGTCATAGTGCAATGAATTACCCACGTACTTGTGGTGATGCTTTTTTTTTTTTTTTTTAAGATTTTATTTATTATTTCCAGAGAGAGGGGGAAGGGAGAGAGACAGAGAGGGAGAGCGACATCAATGTATGGTTGCCTTTCACCTGCCTCCAGCTACAGACCTGGCTGGAGACCTGGCTTGCAACCTGGTTATGTTGCCCTGGCTGGGAATCGAACCAGCGACCTTTGGGTTCGCAGGCCAGCACCTTATCCACTGAGTCACCAGCCAGGGCTGCTTTTTTTTTTTGTATACATATAAAAATGATCAAATTGTAAACTTTAAATATGTGCAATTTATTGCATGTCAATTATACCTAAATAAAAATGCTTAAACACTGTAACGCCTATGGCACATTAAAATACATCAGATATGTATAATTCCAGTAATTCCTTATGTTACAAAAAAGAACACAACTCAAAAACCAATAGCTCATTCTTCATTCTTGGAAATAGCCAGCAATTTCCAAAAATGGTGATGCTTTTATAAACAACCTTGCTACACTACCAGTTGTTTATAGCACATGCCATCATATAATACTTGATAAGGACAATAATATGTTACTGGCTTATTATTGACTGTATGTACATTTTATTCTTGAGTGTATTCTTTCTACTTATAACCAGGTTTGCTGTACAACAGTACCCCCTGCTATAATTGCAGTAGTATCACACGTCTCATGTTTATTGTACCATTTCTCCTGTTCTTGATTTAATCGTGTGTTGTTTTGTTCATCAGTTCATCATTGGCCCTAAATTTATGCAATCCACTACTATTGTTGTCAGTAGAAGATCATATCAAGTGATTGAGCTTGAAAATAACACTAGAGGGGATTAAGGACTAAGAAGTAGAAAATCAATGATGGTTATTTTTCACCAGTCAGGCATGTCCCATTCCACCATAGTGTAACTGGCGGGTGCGGGAATGGGGGAGTTGTCCCCAAAGTCCCCACAGCTCATGGTTTTGGGAAAGGAGATAGTACCGCTTTTTAGACACTTTGCATATCAATGACAGTTGACAGCTGAGCCTTTCCTGAAGGGAAGCCTGTTGTCACCTGGGCAAAGGGCAGACAACACACCTTAAGATATTTTTCATAACACCAAGGTGGGGTGCTACATGACCACTCACACTCTGCCAAAGGATCTGATATGAAAGGCAGGGCCAGGTGGTTTTTAAAATGATTTAGAAGGGCCTGCCCTGGGATTGGCCAGGTCTGATGGGAAAGAGGATGCCATTCGCTTTGGAATTAAGAGCTGAAGTAAGAAAGAGAAGACCCACTGGGGAAAACTGCCTGGAGAACATGGAGGCTCAGGGATGAGGCTACAATTACGAGGACCTGCCTGACCAAGCATGGCTCAGTGGGAGATGCCTGAAATGCTGAACTGTGACCTGGAAAATGGAGCCACAGACTTCTCCTTTTCAGGAAGATGGCACTTCTGATTGGCCTGGTTTGGCAGGACTGCGTGTTTTTTAGATATTTTAAGGGGAAGGAGACATGACAGCAGAAACCCTCCATTATTCTGAATCAGTAAAACTTTAAAATAAAGCCGCTTTCTTTTCCACCACACTTTTGCATAGGGATTCATGCTTCCTGGCGGTGGGCAATCAAACCCCACAGCTGCTCCAGAACAGCACAGGTTGGGCTCAGTTCTGTAACAATAGGGACAGTTTTGAGGAACAAGAACAAAGTGACAAAGTGATAACGTGGCCTAAATTAGACAAGGAGAATTTTTAATGACCTGAATTGAAGACCAGACACAGAAATTTATCCCTCTACACTTTGACAATCTCCACCAATGCAAAAAATTAGTGTGTGATGTTAAATAAAATGGCTAGAGCCAACTATGGTGTTGGATTTATTACTAGCTCTGGGTGGTTTAAAGAATAACTACATAATGTGAAAATGAGTAGGAGTCTGTGAATTGCTGATGTGAAGACAACTGGAGAATTTTGAAAACTCTAGATAAACTGATTGTGGATGAAAATCATTTGCCAGAACAAATATTCAGTGTGGCAACAAATGCTTGAAAAAGCTTTTATTCACAAAGGGGCCAAGTCAGTGCCAAGTTTGAAGACTTTTTTTTTTTTTTTTAAAGATTTTATTTCGTTATTTTTAGAAAGAGGGGAATGGAGAGAGGTAGAGAGGGAGAGAGACATCAATGTATGGTTGTGTTTCACCTGCCTCCAGCCACAGACCTGACTGGAGACCTGGTTTGCAACCTGGTTATGTGCCCTGGCTGGGGAATCGAACCTGGGACCTTTGGGTTCGCAGGCCGGTGCCTTAACCACTGTGCTACCAGCCAGGGTGAAGACTTTTAAAGACAGTGTTGCTTGGGGTAATGTTGCAAGGTACAAATGGGATCCCTCTGTAAACTGTACAGTGAGAACCCATGGCCTTCAAGGTTATCAATGCACATGTACCGCCAGTGTGCTACCAGAAAAATAAGAAGTCATGGGTGATCCAGCTCTGCTTCTAAGATGCCAGCGAAATGGAGAAGTATTGTTTGTAAAGTAGCATGTCATTCAAGATTTTTGATTACTGTTAGTTATGATTCTAAACATCACCTTTCCTTGGTGATCTTCATCTCAATAGCAAACTGTTGTTTCTTCCTCCAAACCACACCTCTTTGATGCAACCCATGATCAAGAAGTTACAGAAGTTTTTAAGGCCTATTATACAAGGAGGAGTGTTGCCCAGCCTATTGCTACAACCAAGATTGACACAGGGAGATATTAATGTAATTACAGAAGGATTACACTAATAACTCTATCAAGAACTTTTCTTAGGCTTAGAGTAATATAATAAAGGAGTGTATGAATGACATCAGGAAGAAAACACTCAAGACTTTCATCTGTGACATTGAGGAATTAGCTAAGAATGAGAAGATTGCAAAAAAAATCAGTAAGTCTGTGGTTGAGATGACAAACAACTTTAACCTGGTGTAGATGACATTGAGAAGACTTTAGAGAGTTCCTGAGGCATTGGTTAATGCAGAATTATTGGACCTAGACTAGGAATGCTGTGGAAAAAGAGGCAAGAGGCAAAGAAACTGCAAGAGAAAATAAATAACTCTGAAGAAAATTCACAGTGTAGGTTTAACAGAAATTTTTGCAGACCTCAATAGATCTTAAAAAGTGTGAAAACATAAACTCCAGCAACAAAAGGTTTTCATTGGTACAGAAGAATGTCCCAGGTGTATTGTCTGCTTACAAGCAAATCCATGATAAGGAAAACAAAAGAAAAGAAAGAAACCAACCTAACAAGGATAGACATACTTTTGAAAAGAATGAAACTTCAAGAGCCTCAGGCTGGCCCTTCATTAGGTATTTCAGAACAAAGCATTATTGTTGTAGGAGGTGACAACTCCAGGTATGTCATTGCCCCTGAAGACCATTTAGTTGGATACAATGTATTAAAAAGCTAACATTTTACAATATTCCTTGAACATATCAGTGTTTAAATATAAACTTCAAGAAGAAACCTATAAAAACACATAAAGGGAAATTTCATTGAAATGTCACCAGTTTCTTCACACTAAAACCAAGATGCAATTTATAGCCAATGTACTTCATTCATTAAGTGTGAATTTGGAAAAAAAGATTATCTTAATATAGTTTGTTCAATTTATCTCATTCCTTCAGGCAATTTAATAAACCTATATTGTGTTTGTAATTGTAAAGTGGAATGCCATTAGTATATTCTCCATGTGAATAAGTGATATCTAGGGATATACCATGCTCCTGGGTTAGGCTGAGGTTTCATTCAGAGAGAGAAATTAATCTGGCTCAAACATTAACTTCTCTAACTTTTGATTTCTATTTACGTCATATATTGATGCAACACATATTTCAAGTATTTGTTAAAATACTTTGTTGTTACTGATGTAAGTAATTTTTACTTTCAATTTTTAATGATTTATGCATACCTGAATGTATGTTCAAATTAGTTGGTTTGTTTAAGTGAACCAAGATTTTAAAATTCACAAGAGATCTCTTCTTCATTAAAGTCCTAATATCGAAATATTCATCAAAATTTAAAAAGACATTAGTTTTAAAACCTTAATTTTAACTTCATGTGTTAACATGAAAGTATTCTAAAAACAAAAACATAGGTCCTGGCTGGTGGCACAGTAGATAAGGTGCTGGCCTTCGAACCCAAAAATCGCTGGTTCTATTCCCAGCCAGAGCACATAACGAGGTTGGCAAACCAGGTCTCCAGCCAGGTCCTTAGGTGGAGGCAGGTGAAAGGCAACCACACATTGATGTCTCTCTCCCTATCTGCCTCTCTCCCTCCCCCTCTAAAAATAATAAATAAAATATAAAAAAAATAAAAATAAAAAATAAGTAAAAATAAAAATGTAAATTGTAAAATAAGGGTGCATTTTGACAATGAGAAAGACTCAAATCATGAGGTTATTCATAAAAGACACTGATTCATAGTAAATGGTTTTTCAGTTTTTAATTTGAATATTTCATAAAATTCTTGGCATTGTCTGACATATGGTTTCAAAATATAAAACATGTACACTTTATGCATTAATTAAAGGATTATCTTCAGTTTATTTTGTAAACCTCCATGATGCCACTAAAGCAGAACCTTAGTCCTTCTAACATCACCACAGGAATAAAACACAAATAGGGAATATCTCATCACAGCAACTTCTGTCACATTGACTAGCCATGTGCTCAGACTTAGTACATATTTGTTTTAGAAGGCTGTTCCCCAGGGACCTTCTCAGGAACAGCAAGAATAAACAACTTGAAAACTGAAGACAAAATAGTGTTTGCTATTTTCATCATGAAACCTCTTATCTGCCTAGCTTGTGGCTCATCATTAAAAAAGACCCCTAGCCCTGGCTGGTGGCTCAGTGGATAAGGTGCCGGCATGCGAACCCAAAGGTTGCTGGTTTGATTCCCCAGCCAGGGCACATAAGCAGGTTGTAAGCCAGGTCTCCATCCAGGTCTGTGGCTGGAGGCAGGTGAAAGGCAACCATACGTTGATGTTTCTCTCCCTCTCTGCCTCTTTCCATTCCCCTCTCTCTGGAAATAATAAACAAAATCTTTGGGGGGAAAAAAAAAGACCCCTAATGATTGTTTATACATGTTGTACTATATCTTTTTAGTTTTCAAAGATTGAAATAACACAGTTTGAAAGTAGTGAGATGATTGTTTTATTTTAGTTTTAGTATAAAAAGGTGTTGAAGTAGTTAGTATCAAAGGGATAAAGGTGTTCCTCTCTGTGGTTCATTTTTGTTAAATAGTTTTAAGAATTAATGAGCAGGGTTTTTAGGAGGAGGATCTATCTAGAATGTGCTGACTCAAAATTTTTATATTCAAACATTGGAATCCAATTCAATTCATTTAGGGTAAAAGAGAGTTTTAAGATAAACTAATTGGTAGCTTCTAAAAGCTAGAGGATGGGTAGGAAATTGAACATAAGCAGAAAATAAAGTAGGACTGACAAAGTTAGGACCCAGTCATTTGAGATGTTGAATTCAGGACATTGATGCTGGCAAAAATCACCACAAATCCTCCTTTTTACCAGGAAATGTCACTGTAGAAATTAAATTATGGATCTATCCAAATAAACATGCCAATCTCATACTGTTATTGTACACAGTGGCCTGGACTGGCTGGCCACTTCAGGGTTGCTGGCCACCCAGCCAAGTCAAGCTTCAAGCGGCAAGCTGAGTGCTGGGACATGCCCAGACTTCCTGATGGCAGTTTTGCACCCACACTAAGGGAACAAACCCAGAACGTTTCTCCCATTTACTAATATGGATAGTGAGTGGTTCTTACAAGTGTAGGCAAGCTAGAGGATGAACAGACGGGGACACACTGTGGCAAAAGCAAGCAAGATAACTGGGCAGAAAAACAACCCACCCCTCTCCAGCTCTATAAGAACCATGGGTTTGAGCAGGAAGGGAAGATGGTCTTTAAGATCAAAGTCCACCACTTTCCCTGGCCACCTGGTAGCTGAATAAATCTCTTCTCTGTTGCACCAGCACCTGTCTCACAAGTTCGACTTTCCTGGTGGCAGGCACCAGAATCCACTTGTTTGGTTACATTTCTTCTGGAAGTGATGTTGATCCCCCAACTTTGTGTAAATCTCTTAGAAAGAAAAGTCTCAGGAGAGAGCACCTGATGATCTATACTGTATATAGATCCACAACGTTAGATTTTGGAATACAGACTAGTTAGGGTATGTGCCTTTTAAGTCTTTGTAGAGAAAAGCAGTTCTGACTTATTACCAAAGCCTCCTAGAGATTGTGCTTTCTAAAACTGTTTTTATTGCCTTGCCCTAAAAATATTAGGTACTTTTATTTTTATTTTTTTAACTTTCCATAATATTTTATTAACAAGGATGATGAGGAAACGGTCTCTTGTTTAACATTATATCATAATGGCCCATAGACTGCATATGAATAATAAGTTCAAATAATGAGAATATAGCAAAATATTAATACCAATTATACTGAACATCATTTAATATTGGAAATTTCAAGTTACTTCAGTATTGTTTTGTCCCGGCACATAGTATACACAAATCTTCATAGAACTGTAGAGACATACAAATACTCACTAAGCATGATCAGTGGCTGTAGGAAGATACTCAACTCTGACCATCAATAAACTAGTCTTTTACTACTCTGTTTTACCTTTAAGCCACAGAGTTTTGCAACTGTACTGGCACATGGAGATCAACTAGTCTAGTGATTTTTAAATAGTGTTCCACAGCACTCTGGTGTACAGCAAGAATTTTTAAAACATGCAACACCTGCCAATTTAATCAGGGGCACTGACTTAGATTGTCAGTTTTTAATATGACAACAGCCAACACAACAATGTTGTCTGGTGTGAATGCCCTGTCTTGAATCATAAATATATAAGGTATATAAAAGAATTGCATCTTATTGATTGTGTCACATACTAAGGTTGCTTTTGATTGGTTAGTTCTTAGTATGAGGTATTTTTATAGATGATATAGGCACCTGATTAAAAAAAATAATTTTGTAGCCAAAAAGAGTAGATTATTACTATTATTATTATTGTAAATCAATCAAAATTACACTATTTTTCAGATTGGCAAAATATGTTTTTGGTGTGCAGCGGAATTTTAGCAATTAGTTTATGTATGCCATTAGGTGAAAAACCTTAAAAATTGTTGGTCTTCTCAAATTCTTTCCTTAAAAGATTCAAGACTAAAATGGGCAGTGACTACTTCAGTGCCATACCCAATGTCACTTTTTGATTGATTATGAAATAATAGACTAAGCATAACTAAAAAAAAAGTAAGAATTTAACTTTTTTAGAAAATGTGTATCAGTGTTTAAAAATTGTAAATATATTTTTACACTGGTTCTCTATCCTTTTTAATATACACAAAACCCTCTTTCAAAAAAACAATTATTACACAATTGATACATATAATGACAAATGTTCAAGTTAAAAGTTGTCTAGGAATCAGGACCCTGGAATTTATGAAACTGGTTAGTTTTGTGGAGTTACACCTGAAGAAACTTTGTGTCATATTATTTCAAAAGCACTGATCTACTTCAAACCATTTTAATTTCACCAATATGTAAACTATGGAGAGAAGATTAATAGATCGCTCAAGGTAAAAGAATTTGAATTATAACTATGAGTATAATTCATTTATTTTTCCACTTCATTCACTTAAGTACATCTTAAATTATTGGTTGTACTTCTATGTGTGAAGGTTCTTATTCTTCAGGGAGAGATCTGCTATTAAATTTTTGACAAATGCAGCTTTTAAGTCTATGTTAAATTGAATACATCATTATCAAATAAAAATATTTATATTCATAGTTCACTCACTAATGCTTTTTCTTAAATAAGTAATATTTCCAGCTTTACTTAGGTATAATTGACAAATAAAATTGCAACATATTTAAGGAAAGGATTCCCACTATCCTCTCTTAATATAGGTCAGAGATATAATATAGAATTATCATCAGGTTATAAATTAGACCTTTAGATCTTATATCTTATACCTAGAAGTTTATATACTTTAACCCACAGTTTTCCATTTCCCTCACCATAGAACCACTGACCACCACCATTTTACTATCTGTTCTATGAGTTTGGCTTTTTTGAGGGGTTATACATGTAGTGATACCATGTAGTATTTGTTTCTCTTTGGCTTATTTGACTTAATATAATGCCCTTCAGGTTTATTCATGTTGCTAAAAATGGCAGCATTTGCTAATTTTTTGAGGCTGAATAATAGTCCATTGTACTCTATGTATGTATTTTACAGATACAGGGTGCATGCAATAAATTGGCAATAATGTTGCATCTCCTTATTTCATGTGATTCTTATTAATTTTGAAAAACTATGTTTCTTAGATTTTGATTTAATATCATTGTTTCAGATATAAAGAATTACATTTTGAGAGCAATTATCATGTGGAAGGAATATGATGTTAGAGCAACCATCATTATTGGACTGTCTGTAGAGCAAACTGTTGAGGAAATTGCAGACTTCAATTAACATCCCTTTATGTACACTTTACAATGTGAAGAAGGTGTATGATGCTGATCCTGATGTTTCCACATCAAGAAGGAAAACGCATAAGGTACACAAGGATTGCACATATCCAGATATTGTACACAGGACCTAGGAGATCATCAATGAAAATCCAAGAAAGTCAATGCGCTCCATAGCAAGAGAACTGCAGATGTTGGATGCAATGGGTCACAAGATTATTGCTGAAGATAGAAGATACAGATCATATGTTCTTAGAAGAGGCAAGTTTATTAAACAGCAGACAAAGGAAAGATGCTTTGAAAAAGCAAGGAAACTGCTAACAAAATTGAAAAATTCCAAAGGAAAAAGCCCTCTGATTTTCTTCTCAGATACAAAGAAGTTTCGGCAGGACCAAATAGTCAACAGAAGAAGCAACAGGTGTCTCTGTGAGAATCTTAATGAAGTCCCAATTGTCATGAAAACAAAATTTCCTGCTACAGTGATGGTGTTAAGTGTTGTCAGCAATGAAGGAGGTATCATGACTCTGCATTTGTTTCCATAAGGATTGAAGGTGACTGCTGATGTTTACCTTGGTGTTTTGAGAGAAGTAATTGTACCATGGACGAAGCAAGTCTCAAGTGGACTTCATTTTATCTTTCAACAAGATGGTGCACCAGCACATAACGCCAAAAAGGTGCAACCATTTCTCAGAGTCAATGTTCCTGAATTCTGGTCAAAGGAAATCTGTCTGCCTAGTTCACCAGAGGCAAATCCTTAAGGCTATTTTATATGGAGCATTTGTGAGAGAGAAGTTAATAAACAGCAATTAGAATCAGTTGACAATGACCACCAAAAAGACTATTGGATTAATAAGGAAAATCAGAGCAAGAAAGAGCAGAAATCAGAAAAACAGATAAAATGCAAAAAGAAAAAAAAGAAAAATGTTTTATATGAAAAATAAATCAAAATACAAAAGTTTTTTCTGATACAATGCCCAGCTTAATATATACATGTAGTGTATTACTAATTTCTAAACTTCTAAAAATATATGTAGTCTTATTTCACTTATAAATTATGAAGAAAATAAAAATCTTAAGTAAATAATCATACAATTAAAACCAAAGTTTAAATTTTTAAAAAAGGACAAAATGAACACAGCTCTGTATTTCGAAAAAGCAAAGATGGCTTATTGCCACAAGACCTATAAATATAAATGAACACATTAATAAATTAATGGAGAAAATGATATGATGATATGATGTTTGCAATAAATAAAGAAAAAGTGATGAATCTGAAACACTATATTCTTAAAAATTATATACCAGACTAACATAAAAATTAATTTTCCTAATTTCTTAAAAATATACCAAAATATTCCATCAAATATAAAGAAAATATTATATATAGTTTACCTTTGAACAATGTAGGGCTTAAGGAGGCCAATCCCTTGTGCAGTCAAAATTTTGCATATAACATTATCTCCCCCAAAACATATATATTAATAGCTACTATTGACTGGAAACCTTATTGATACTTAACTCATATTTTATATATGTGTTATATTACATGCCTAACTTTTCATAATATACCTAACTTTTCCTTATTTTTACTCTTTTTAAATTTTTACTCTTTCTAGTTCTGTGGGTTTTTCAAATTACTAAATTCTAAAAATGCTTTCAATATATTTATTTTTAAAATCTTTGTATAAGTGTACTGAAACACTTCAGACACATGTTGTTTAAGTGTTAAATATATATGCATTTAGTGTGTGAATTTCAGTCACCTACTTCAGAGTAGCAACAAGAAAGTTGTTGCTGGAGACAGCTATTCTAGGAAACCTCTTATCGGGCAGTTAGCTGTCTGTCTCCTGGCTTAATAGGAGTAATCAGAAAATGTTGTTTGTCAGAACCCAGCAGGTTAGCCAAAAACTTTTCATATAGCAAGTTTCCAAGAGAGTGAGTAGAAGTACTCCAAGCTTTTTAAGGCTTACCTTTGGAAGTGGTACAACACATTTGCATGTTACCAGCAAAAGCAAAGCAAAGGCCAGTGCAGAAATTTGGAATTAGCAAATAAACTCAATCTCATCATGGTAGAAGCTGTGAAGTAAGTACTATTATTAAAGATGTAGATACAAAATAGACTGTAAAATTAGGAACATTTTTAGATAATGAGAGAAGAAATACAACTAATATAAGCATCTAAAACAAAAACTAAACAAAAACTCAGTTACTACAGGGACTTCTGGTCAAGATGGCAGGGTAGGCAAACATGGCTCACCTCTTCACACAACCAATCCAAATTACAACTGAAATATATAACCATCACTCAGAACCATCAGAAATCAAGTTGAATGGAAGTCTGACAGCTATGGAAACCACACTATCCAGACTGGTAGGAGGGGTGCGGAGGATACGGAACAGACTGGTCTCTCATCCATGTGTGGAGGGAGGGTGAAAATTCGGGAGGGATATCTTAGGAGCCAGAAGTCCAAGCCACACACCAGGACCCCAGCCCATGGTTCCAGTGCCAGGAAGGTAAGTCCCCACAATTCCTGGTTGCAAATATCAGTGGAAATTGAGTAGGTGGAAGAAACTACTGGAGCCCCAAGTAGTTCATCTTAAAGAACCCACACATGGACTCACCTACTCACACTCACTCCCCATGAGCTCCAGCATCAACATAGCAGCTTGAAAGGCACCAGTGGCATAGAAAAAACCCTGAAGTGTCTGGCATCAAGGCAAGTAGAGACTGTTGTCTCATTTCTAAACTCTCCCCCCAGAGTTGGTAAACTGGTGTCATATCTGAGACTCCATCAGCCTGGCTAACACTGTTTCACCCACCTTTGAAATTCCCAGAGACTCTGCCCCACCCAACTTACAGGTCCACCCAAGGTGCTTTTCCATATGATTGGCTGGTCTTGGCTCAGGCTGCACAGCTTCCTAAATCCTCTCAAACAAACACCAGCTGCCTCATTGAGCCCCAGGCCTGGTACTAGCAGCCGCCAGCCTAGACTCACAGCTTGGCTTCACCTGGGAATCTCCAAGCCCAGCCCAAGTAGCAGCATCTCAGTTGCTTTATAGCTCAGACAGGGTGCCCAGGACAAAACACAGGTAGGGGTTGACATTGGCCTAAACCATCCAGAAAACACCAAGGCCAATGCGCCCAGTGGACAACTACAGACCATGTTGGAACACCACCAACCTACACAGCTGCACAGCTGATACTCCACAGAGGGTGGATGTTGGTTGTCAGTGGGCACAGACAGTCCTTGCAGCTAACTAGCCTGGGTAAATCCCTCCCATTCATCTTCCAATGGCAACCAAGGCTCAACTATAGGAGGAGGGTGTACTTGGCCCACATGAAGGATGCGCTCTGAGTACCCAGCTTGCGTGATAGGAGAGAATGTGCCACTGGACTCTACAGAACACCTACTACATTAGGCCACACTACCAAGACATGGAGTCAAAGCAGCTCTACTTAATATGGAGAAATAAACACAGGAGGTTGCTAAAATAAGGAGACAAAGAAACATGGCCCAAAATAAAGAATTGATCAAAACTCCAGGAAGAGAGCTAAACAAAATGGAGATAAGCAATCAATCAAATGAAGAGTTCAAAATACTAGTTGTAAGGATGCCCAAGGAACTTAGTGAGGACCTCAGCAGCATATAAAAGATCCACTCATAAATGAATGATACACTAATTAAATAAAGAACAATTTTGAAGGAGGGAAACAACAGTACAGTGGAACAAGCTGAGAATCAAATAAATGATTTGGAACATAAAGAAGCAAAAAACAAGCAAACAGAAAAAGAAGGAATCCAAAAAATTAGGAATACAAGCAGTGTCTGGGACAACTTCAAGTGGCCTAACATTTGCATCATAATGGTGCCAGAAGGAGAAGAGAAAGAGCAAGAAATTGGAAATCTATTTGGGGGAAAAAAAAAAAAAAGAAAGACAACTTCCCTAATTTGGTGAAGGAAATAGACATGCAAATCCATGAAGTACAAAGAGTCCCAAAGAAGAGGCCCACTCCAAGACACATCATAATTAAAATTCCAAAGATTAAAGATAAAGAGAGAATCTTAAAAGTTGGAAGAGAAAAGAAGTTAGTTACCTACAGGAGAGTTCCTTTAAGACTGTCAGTTGATTGCTCAAAAGGAACTTTGTAGGCTAGAAGAGATTGTCAAGAAATATTCAATGTCATGAAAAGCAGGGACCTACAACCCAGATTGCTCTAACCAGCAAAGCTTTCATTTTAAATCTAAGAGGAGATAAGGAACTTCTCAGACAAGAAAAAATGAAAAGAGTTCATCATTACCAAACCATTATTATATGATATACTAACGGACTTATTTAGAAATAGATCAAAACTATGTAGAGTAAAATAGAAATAAATACACGATCAACAACTAAATCTAAAAAAAAAAAAAAATGAAAGCAGGAAGAATAGACACAGAATCAGGGATATAGAGAGTGTTTTGATAGTTGCTGGATAGGAGGGGGTTGTGGGAAAATAGGGGAAGAGATGAGCAGATTAAGAAGTACGAATAGGTAGATACAGAATAGCAGCAGGGATGTTAAGTACAGTATAGGAAATGGATTAGCCAAGAATTTACATGCATGACCCATTGACATGAACAATGGTATGGGGATTGCCTGAGGAACTGAGGGGTTCTAGGTGGAAGAGAACAAAGAGGAAAAATCAGAACAATTGTCATAGAGCAATCAATAAAATAGAATTTAAAAACAATACGTAATATAGAAAAATATTTCATGAAAGAAACAAATGTAAATTATAATAATGTGTGTATATTTAACAAATGCACCTGGAGTCCATGGTAAATAAATACATACACAAAAACATACAGGTTTATGTCTTTTTAATTAAACTTTTCATTTTTAGATGAGAAAAGTTACAAAGTTAATGCAAACGAATGCAAACGTTTATGAATACCCAGCACAATGTTTGCCACAAATCGACACCTTACATTATCATGATGTATTTATCAAAACTATGAAACTAATATTAGTATATCACTATAAACTAGGTCCATATTTTACTTGGATTTCATCAGGTTTTCCATTGATATTTCTTTCTGTTCTAGGGACTCAGCCAAAATACCACATCACTTTTATTTGTCAGGTCATCTTGGGGTCTCCTCTGGCTTGTGATGTTTTTCCTTTTTTTCTTGTTTTTCATGATCTCTACGGTCTTGATGAATGTGCACCAGGTACACATGTTGTCTAGGTCTATATTTTTCTGGTTATTAAGTTGGAGTTATAGATGTTTTAAAAAATAAAACAGAGCTTTAGTCCTCTGCTCACATATGTCTGAGTGTTACATAGTATACACATGATATATTGGTGAGCTAAACTGTTATTTACTGTCAAGTGTCTCCACTGTAGTTACTATTTTTTGAATCATGAATTAGCCTATATTAGAAATAACATAAGGCACATAGCTTCCTATTATATTATAATAGGAATATAAAAATGTTAATATAGTCAAGATATAAAATAAATTGATATTCAAATCTATTTAAATATACAAAATAACATGAAAAAAAACATGTAATCTCTTCAATTAAATGTAATTGACTTTCATCCATCAAATTAAAATAATGATTTTTTAAGTGCTTGTAAAAGAGATTGCTTAATTTTATATTATGCTTATTTGCTATATCAGAGGATCAGGAGAATATTCCTTTTAATTTATTGACACAGGTTTACTAGCAAACCCAAATATCTATATACCTTTATCTCGTCAAACTATGAACAAATAGTGGAAACTTAATTTAGCTAATAAAAAATAATAGTACAGTTTAAAAAAGTCTGCTTATAGTATTTTAAGATAAAAATGCTTTTGAAAACAGTGTAATCATAATGTTAAGATCAAATTAAACTGAATTGGGGATTTCAGTGAAACATAGGAAATAAGGATAGCTTATGTAGTTTTTTTAATTAAGGGAGAGTTTGAATATTAACAATAGGAAAAATGGGAGAGAGAGGTTGAGTTTTATCTGGTGTAGAGTTACTTAATCTTTGAAATTGAATGAAGCCCTGGCTGGTGGCTCAGTGGAATGGTGATGGCCTCCGAACCCAAAGGTTGCTGTTTGGATTCCTAGTCAGGGCACATAACTAAGTTGCAAGCCAGGTCTCCAGCCAGATCTGCAGTAGCTGGAGGAAGGTGAAAGGCAACCACACATTAATGGTTCTCTCCCTCTCTGCCTACCTTCCTTCCCCTCTCTTTAAAATAATAAAATCTTAAAAAAAAAAAAAAAAAAGAAGAAGAAGAAGAAGAAATCGAATGAAAAATAACAGTAAAATGCATATGTAAAAGATCTGGTAAAAAGCTTAATTTTGAAATTATAAATGGGAAAGTATGGTAAAAGAGAATGTTTTCTTAGACATAATGGGATGCAGGACATAGAGAAAGAGAAGGGATTCAGGTAGGAAGGAGAACACTCTGCTTTACAAAAAGGGAATGTTATTATTTCAGTCATGGAATTTAAGGTTTTTACTATTTAAATCATTTTTTCTTTGAGAAGTAGAAGGTATCAAGTAAGAGATATTGATACTCTGTTATTTAATCGATAATAGTTTTTAATGTTTTGCAATTTATCAAAACACATATATTTAAAAATAAATTAAAATTTGCTCTTTCATTTTAATTCACATTTTCTTTTTTTCTCTACTTAATCATTAATATAAGCCACTATTTCCTGTATCACATATTTTCTTTATATTAGTTTTTTTTCTAGAATCTATTTTTGATAGCTTTCTTTGTAAAGGTGTATAGGAGTTTTATCAGCCTTCAAGCCCAAGTACATGAAACCATACATAACAATTTTCCTTAAAATTTGAAGATATTCCTCTATTGTTTTATAACTACAAATATTACAAATGTTAATTCTGCTGAAAATGTGATTTAGTGTATGCCACACATACAATATACCTACCTAAACACCACAGAAAAATTTAAGGCCCAGAAAGTTTATAAAATAAATAGGTATTATGTTTTTATATTTATTATAAGCCATTTATCTTAACTGCTCATATGTTGGTAAATAAAGTACTTACCTAATATTAAAAGTTACTACCTTTTTAATTGTATAAACATTCAAATCACTGAGTGCCTTGTTAATTTCATGTAAATTTAATTTATATTAATTAAAATATTCAAGTGACTACAAAATGTATTATTGTTTTAGTCAATGTAAACATTGATTATTTTCATTATAAATTGAGAACACAGTTTTATGAATGTATTTTGTAAAACAGACATACATGTTCTAGAGAGCAAATTGCTAGAAATCTTTTGGTATTCAGAGTCAGCTAATTCACTGACAATCTTAACTGAATACTGAATAAATAAGAAACTAAAGAAATATCTTCAGGGAGTGATATTTAGGGTTCACGTTTAACATCTTAAGAGTCAGAATTATGAAAAAAGTAAGCATAATGAGCCTAGAAAATTAGTGATTAAAACGGTAAAAGCAGTTATTGAATTCAACTATTATAGATCACAAAGCATTTTTTTCAGACTATTAAACATGACCATGATGAACAATTGCAGGTGCTAAAAGTCTCCATGACTTCGTAAAGCACTAATTAAACTCTGAATGTCAGAAGAAAATTACTTACAGTGTTTCTCAAAGGAAGGTGCATGACCACCTACATCTGAATCTCCCTAGAAGATTTCCAAAACTGTAAATTCATGTCCATTATCTGAGGTTTAATGAATTGGAATACTAAACAGAGGTGTCAGGAATTCTGATTATGTAAGTAAATCTCCAGATGAGTCCATGCTCATTGCTGTATGGATCATCCTGCATGAAGAAAGACAGACTGGCAAGAAAAAGTTTCCTATCCATTTTGATCATTAATTCTACATGTACAACTTGTTTGGGCCAACCACATCTACGTATGTGATCAAACAACATTCTCATTCTTTGAGAACGTTTTGGATGAGATTAACATTAACGTTAAAGTTGTGGGTTTTGAATGAGCTGGTTTTCCCTTATAATGCAAGTGGGCATCATATAATCAAAAGGCCGGAAGAGGATAAAAGGCAGACCTTCCCCATCCGCCCGCAGATGGTCTGCAACTTTGAACTACAACATCAGTCCTTCCATGGTTCTTTAACCCGATGGTTCTGCAGCATTTGAACTTGCTAGCTGCCAGTCATGCGATCCAATTTCTTAAAGAAATATAGTTACATAGATAAATTAGAGATAGAGGTGATAGAGATATACTTATTTCTTAGAATGGTCACTTATGTATGACAATTCATGAAGTTTTTGTAACCTAATTTGATTCTATAATTAGATACATGTATATATAATGTGATATAAGGGAATAACAAATATATTATTGAACTAAATCCTACCCACATATCTCTAAACCTAATAAAGACAATATTTTGTCTAGACCAGTGTGGATTACAATAACATATTTATAAAAGTGAATGTGTTGTACTGGAAAATAAAGAAAAACAAACATGTATATTGTATGTGCATAAAAGGAAGTCAACTTTGTCTGGAATGCTTGTGTATGGAACTTAACAAAGAGAAAAAGTAGTGTCATATCTTTCTTGCTAGTTGTGGCAATTTTAAAATAGAGTAGAGCTAATGATAATGCACTGTGTGTAGGCATTTACTCACATTAAAGTAATTAATACTATTTAAAAAATAACTGTGAACAAAGAAATTGAAGACTACTTATTGAAAAATACACATGGATGTTTTCTGAATTTTGATTATTCCTCTTCCACCATCTACTGGTAGACTGTGAGAATACCATTCATTTGAAAAATCAAGGGTTTTTCCCTCAAATACTTGGTTAAACTTTTTGTTTCTTTGTAATTGAATTTATTGGGGTGACATTGGTTAATACAATTATACTGGTTTCAGAGCACATCTCTGGAACACATCATCTGTGTTATATTGTGTGTCTACCACCTCAATTTGTCTCCTTCCATCACTATTTATACTTCTTTGGCTTTCTTCTTTTTAATGTATTATTTTGTTTTATTGTTGTTCAATTACAGTTGTCCCAATTTCCCCCCTTGCTCTCTCCTGCACCACTCACCAGTCCACTCTCACAGTCAACCCCACCCTGTTGTTCCTGTCCATGAGTCCTTTATACTTGTTCCTTGACTCCTTTCTGTCACTGTCAGTTTCTTCCTTATTTCCATGTGTCTGCTCTTCTGCTTTCTCCATCCTCTATTCCCTCTGCTAATCACCATAGTGGTGTCTGTGTCTATAAGGGATTTTTTAAAAGATTTTATTTATTATTTTCAGAGAGAAGGGAAGGGAGAGAGGCAGAGAGGGAGAGAAACATCAATGTATGGTTGCCTTTCACCTGCCTCCACCTATGGAGCTGGCTGGAGACCTGGCTTGCGACCTGGTTTTGTGCCCTGGCTGGGGATCAAACTAGCAACCTTTGGGTTCGCAGGCCAGTGCCTTATCCACTGAGCCACACCAGCCAGGCTGTTTGTTTTAGCTTCAAACCTTCACCCTTTTCACCCAACCCCCATCAGCCCCCACCTCTCTGACAGCTGTCAGTTTGTGAAATAAGCCAAGCACCAAATGATTTCACTCATATGTGGAATCTAATGAACAAAGTAAACACATAAATACCTTAAACTTTTATTGACAAAATTAGTTCCAAATTTGCCCTTTATTTATTTCATCATTAACTCAAGAATGCATCTCTAATATAATTTTGTCACTTCTGTCTTTAAATACTACTTGCTTTGGCAATTGTAATATGCATTGAAAAAGTATTTGTGTTTCAATCAGTCTGAGTTTAGAAATCATTCAGATAAAATGAATGCTAACAGCAATCAAAATTAACCCATTTGTAACCAATTCTTTATGGAAACTCTTCTATGAATATACACATATTTAGCTTGTGTAATATTACTCTTTTATTAACTTTTAAAAATTATTTCTCTGCCTCACTCTCTTTCAATATTTTCAGTATTTGCATCAGAATTAGATATGTAGAAAAATGTAAATCATAATTTGTTGATTAGTATGTTTGCCTGCTCAAGTCATAAAAAATACTACAGGCTGGGTGACTTAAATTACAAAATTTATTTTTTTCAACTCTGGAGACTAGAAGTCCAAGATGAAGCTTGGAAGTGCAGTTTCCAGTGGGAGCTCTCTTCCTGACTTACAGATCACCTTGTCACTGAGACCACACCTGACCTTTTCTCTGGGTCCACACACCTGGGACCTCCTGCACTCCTTTGGGATCATGGCTCCACCATGATGTCCTCATACAACTTTAATTGCCTCCTTAAAGGCTCTGTCTCCAAATTCAGCCATGTTGGAGGTAGGGCTTCAATGTATACATGTTGTGGGTATGTAATTCAGCCTGTAACAGTGAATCAACACACATTTTATGAAAAGCAGTCTTGCCATTTGTACCATTTACTTGAAAATTTTTATTTCTTTATTTAGTCACTTAACTTCAGGAAGTCTAACAGGTAAAGAGCATGGCACACTGAATATTACTTACTTGGGTCACAAATATGTCCATTTTAGAACATGTCCATTTTATAACATCATATGTAAGCAAAGCTTTCTCGATGTTTCCAGGTTGAGGCATACACAGAAAATCACAGTACTATGTGACATCCTGGAGTAAATAAGGCTATTACCAGCACAGGGCCCATATGCCCAGACCTTACTCAGAAGCCCAAGCCCTAAAGGGATCTGCATCTTAGCTCACATGTGACTTATTTGTGGTCACTATTGACACTGGGTGCTCTGAGAGAAAATTTGCAAATAGTGCACGGGAGAACCTAATGTAGAATCTTAATGTATCTTCCACTTGGGAAAAAACCTAGACAGAGAGAAACAGACAGATTTTGTACTGCTATTTACGCTTATTACTTAGAAAATTATCTGGGGATCATGTATTCATTGAAATATTTTAAAGGCTTCAAAACAATATTTTAGTAAAGTTTATCATGATAGAAAAATATGTACTGCAAGCTAACAATTTAAAGTTTCATTTTTGAGAATCCACATTTACAGAACTATGACTGCAATGAAATGTCATAATATTAAACATTTTTCCCCAAGAATAGGAATGCAGGTAATTTTGTTCATATTATTTATTCATGACTTCTATCTCCAGCAAAATAAACAAGATTTATTTAATAAAACATGAATCTAAAATTTAACGTGCAATTTTTGCATATCACCTTTGCTATGACTGAACTCTGTCACCCATGAATTTATACATGTTGAGGCACTAACACCCCATGTGACTACATTAGAGATATAGGGCCTTTTAAGGAGATGGCCAAGGTTAAATGAGGTCATGAAGGTGGTGTCCAATTTGACAGAATGAGTGCTCTTACCAGAATCAGAAGAGACCCCAAGGACTCAAGAAGAAGGAGGCTGTTGGAAAGTGAGGAGGAGTAAGTACCTCACCAGAGCAGACCTGCTGTCACTTTAATTTCACACCTCTAACCTCCAGAACTGAGAAAATAAATTTCTGAATTTAAGTCACGTAGCCTGTGGTATTTTGTTTTGGAATCCCTCGCAGACCAAGCAACCTTATTAACTTCATAAACTTCTCATACTCCTTGTTACATACACACACACTCATTTACATATACTCATGCAAACATACATGTATATGATTTAAAATATTAGTGTTTCAGGAGCTATTTTACTCCTAAGAAAATGTAAGCTCTCCAGCTCCCAGGACTCTGGAGAAACCTAAAAATATCGCTAATTGTCTTGTACATTTTTGAAATCTTTCAATGGTAATTTATGGTAATGACTGCCACTTTGTCACAAGTTGACACAAAGGGTTATGCCTTAGTGACACTGCACCTTGTTAAAACTCTGCATTTGCCTAAAATGGTTCTGAAATTACTTACTCTCCTAAATTGCGTGAATTCCATGTCAGGGGGCAACATTTTCAGTCTTTAGTCTGGTCCTAATCAATGGGCCTCTGATAACCCTGGGGATAATCTAATCCTCACCCTGAGAGGAAGAGAGAAGACTTAGTCATTCTGTCCATCCTTTTGCTTTTTACCCAGTCTTGGTGGCCGAAATTTTTTATTGGTCATTTGGCTGTTAACATGGTGATTGGGTCTTGTTTCTGTTTTCTTACATTCCTATATTTATCTTCTGTTATAATTCATTAGTCTTTTTGTGACATATTCACAAGGTCATAACACCAGAAATTTAAAAGGTTCTCATTACCCCCTAGGATATTCCTATCACCTGCCTATTTAGACCAAACCTCTGGGCCTTTAGGGGACAATCTGTTCCTTGCTTGCTTCAGATTCTAGTGAAGACCTAGATTCTAGTGAGGATCATTTTCCATCATGTGACTGAGATGCTTTGCAATGGCCTGCCTCATTCCAACCTCTGCTTCTGTCTTCATTTTGTCAATGGAAAATGACAGTTTCCAGGTAGTTTGCAGTTTCTTTTATGTATTTGGAGTTAAGGAGGGAAGATAAAGAAGACTACAGGAAGGTAGGAGAAAGCAAGACAGTGTTTGGATTGCAGGATAGTTAACAAGATCATATACTCTCTTGAGGGTGGTTATACCTTCTAGGGGTTTGCAAAAAAGAAGATTATTTCTGGCATTTAAAAGGGAAAAAAAGATACACAAGGACAATGGGAAGGGCTGGCTTAAAATCTTTCACCAATATCTAACTGGAGCTCCAACGAAAAACTAGGAAACTGGGCTTGGATAAGATTATTGTGTCATCACACTCTGCATTTCTACAACTGATGCTCCGAATTTAAAGTAGCCTGACTCCCCAAGAACAGGATAACAAAAGATCCATATTTGGAACCTTCCAAGATCCTGTTACCTTCCTTTGATTTGTAGCCTGTCTCTTTTTTTCTATAATAAACATCAACTGTGAGGCTAATATATTGCCTTCAGTAAGTTGAGAGCTTTTCTAGAAAATTATCTAACCTGGTGGTGGTTTCTGAAGCTCCTCATCTTGTTGTTATGAGATATGAAGTCAGTCTGGTAGAGCTCTGTGTCACTCCAACTTCATGATCCATTTAACTCTAGGCACGTGGCTTGAGAAATGAGGCTTGCTAAAATGAGTCATGGGAATACATGGTTTTGACAAAGGGAGATGAGATGATGGGGGATGGTAAATCCAATTCTTAGATTTGATTTAATGGTGACAGGGAGTCATCATTTTCAGAACTTAAACACAACAATGGCCACAATGACAAAAGGAGAAGAGTGTTGGGATGGGTCCTGATGCTGATCCATGTTTGGCTTCTGGCCATTCAGAGCACCACCCTCTAGTTTTAAAGCCATAATCAAAGAGGGGAAATGAGCTACAACAACAGATAATGAAGAAGATTGAAATGATTTGCAAGAGAGTAGGGAAACAGAGCCTGGAAAGTGAAGTTCCATTCTATCAGGGTGGAGATCTTTAACAGGTTATTAAGTAATGGGATGAGTACAGTGGAAATAGACGGCATCAAGACAAAGGTGTTAATACAGCACTCTTCGAGGCTGGGTGGCCTTTTGGTGCTGACACTCTAACATTGAAGAATACTGAATGAACAGGCTTCATACCCTAGTTTGGAGACATTTAGAGAGCAACAAGGTGAATATGATGAGAACTCCAACCTTTAAATGTTTGGGTCAAGTTCTGTGACATAATCAACACAAATGCTGAGAAGTAGGCTTAAGTGTTTTGGCCCAATTCCTGGCTGTGGACCCAAAGTCATTAGCAAATGATTAGTAAGAGCCAGGAAGCTGAAGCACGTCTAGTATTTCTTGAAATGGGGACCCTGTGCATTGTGGTTCCAAAACTTGTTTTCCAGGTTCCAATGACAACTATGGACTAGAAGAATATGGGAATGTAAGGGTTGTCAGGTTTAAGGTAGTGTTTTAAATAAAAACTGCTAGGTTTGAACAGACTTTCTGTGAAGCGGTTGTGTTTTCTTTACCTGAATGTATTATGAAGATGACTATGTTTAATTTGAGAATTCTTCCTTACTTAACATTGTAAAACAGAAATATGTAAAGCCACCCTTCTTCAAATATTAATTAGAAATGCTAAATAGAAATCCATAGGAATGCTGCCTGAACCTGTTAATTTGATGTACAGTAATCCTGTGTGGAGTGCATCTTGGAGTTTATGGAATAAAACCTCTGAATACCACCCTACAACAACACTGAGATTGGAACTTGAAAATTCCCATTTGGAAGACAATTGCTTGCTTACTATTAAAAACCATCAACATTGTTCCTATGACTGAGAACCTCAAGTAACCCTGAAACCTGTAATGCCTATACTGTCTTGGGTGATGCCGAAGTAATTCTGTTAGAGAAGACAGTGTTCAGAACAGGTCCAGAATAAAATGGAAATCATTTATACAGGAATATGCAAAGGGAAGGCAAAGGGATATTCAGGAGCTGGTAGTCTCTTTTCCCTTAGGGACAGCTTTAGAACTTCTGGAGAAAATACCAGACACTACGGACAGACTGTGGTTACTTGGGCCACTTGAGCAATACCCCATGAACAGGTCTTTGTTCGCCAACAAATGTTTCTTGGTTCATGGATGGTAGTTCCAAGGTGAATAGCCAGCAACCTGTTAGAAGGCTGGCACTTTGAAAAAAGCAGTAGCAGATTAGCTCAGTAGGTTAAATTGTATGCTGTTCTCCCTTATGTCTAGGTTTTACTAACTCAAAATAGGAGACCTGTGGCTTGGGCATAAATAAGGTCAGGCAGAAGGGTGAGAGAAATCTGGCTTACTAGAAAGATGTTCATATAGAACAATGCCCTATGGGGACCATTATGGGGAGTTAAAGGGGCCATTAAGGTAGGAAATGCTAATGCTTTTCAGAATAACCACTTCCAGGATTCCCATTTCTGCCAAAAAGGTAATGGAATCCATGTATTTAAAATTCTCTCCAGTTCTACCCTATGTGCCTCTTCCTTTGGCTGATTTTAATACAAATCCTTTACTTTTACTAAATTGTGTCTATGAAGATAATGAGGGTTCAGTAAGTTCAGCATCTTTTTTTGGAAAACTTTTGACCCTGGGAGTGGTTCGAGAATTCTCCTCAACTTGCTGTTAATGTCAGAAGTAAAGGCCATCCCTTCGAGGAGGACATGCCCTCTAACTTTACATGTAAAGGCCTGAAACTCCTCAGACCTGCTTCAGATCTTTCAGAATATTTTTAACTTTATTTTTTTCAATTCTACCATTTCATTCCTTAATTTCATGCAATAAGACTATTGCATGTGATCACTTATGAATCTTTATTAATGTAACCAGAGATTGAAATCTCAAGTTTATTAAAATGATAAACACATTTTTTTGTGCATTTTGGCATCTGGATGTTGAAAAGATTACCATAAGTGTGTGTGTATGTATAGACACACATTTATGTGTAAATATATCTTATATAGTTATATATGATGTATTTTTCAGTTAATTTTCTTATCAACTTAGTTTCTCATATAACTTATATAGATAGCTGTGAAAAAATTTAGTCATATCAAAAACATACTTTTATCTTTTAAACACTGTGAACGTTTCTTCCTTTTTTTTTTTTTTTTTTTTTTTTTTTTTAATTTTATCCATTATATTTTGAGAGGAGGGCAGGGACAGAGGAAGAAAGGGAGAGAAGCATCAATGTATGGTTGGTTGCCTTTCACCTGCCAGCTACAGACCTGGCTTGCAACCTGATTATGTGCCCTGGCTGGGAATTGAACACATGACCTTTGCATTCACAGGCCAGTGCATTATCCACTGTGCCACCAGCCAGGGCTCCTTTATCTTTTCTTCTTTCTTTCCCCACCCCCCCACCGTGCCCCCCCTCCCCCATTAGTTGTTTGCTCATAATATCCAAATGGATTAAGTAGTCTTCATAACCTGTGATTTTTTTTACTCATTTGAGACAGTTTAGAATTTAATTTTGGCAAGACATTTACACTTGTTATTTCCTTAGGCACTCAACCAACTTTCAGATTAAATATATTTTATTACTATATATTTTGAGAAAGCATCTTTTATTTGTTGAGCTTGTATTTTGTAACCAAATTGTATTTAATCCGAATTCTTGCTTCATGTCTTACTACTATTTGATTTTTTCTTGGCCAAGTTTCAGTTTTGCCCAACTGAATTGGAAAGATAATTGAAGCAAAGTCTTCTGAAACAAATTGTTGTTGTACTTAAGGGAAACCCCACTGCTTTGTTACAGCAGTGTTTGTAAGTGCATCTTTATGTGTGTTACCCAGCACTCTGCATGTCCCCCAGCCCTCCCCCTTCCACAGGCTGGTTTCCCAGTTGTGCCTCATTACGTCTCCTCTATCAATATGAGGAGCTTAGATGCCAATAATTCCACTTTAGGGTCTTAGCTGTGTCTTCAGTTTACAGAACTGTGATGAGGAGCATCCTTTTGGCAGAGGTGCAATGTTCCTCTGTTTGTTATAGTTTGGTTGCTTTACTGTCTAACCACCCATACAAATTCTGATAAAAACATGTTCTATTTTTTCTTTTCTTTGGATATTTATGATTCAGGCCATGACCTCGCTTTTCCTAATAATCTTCTTTTGGCTTTGTGTTCCCCTGACTTGCGTTAATCCCTTTGCTCTCACAGTTTGCTGCTCACCTCTAGTTCCACCACTAGATGGTACTCACATATTTTTGGTAGGTTTCTAATATGCATTTGGTTCTTCTGGTAAGCAAAATTGAAAAAAAAAAAAAATCAGAAATATAAAGAGCTCAATATTAAGTCTAAATAAATTATTAGTTTAAATATTTTTATGAAACAATCACAACTGTATACATTTTAGCAAAATAAAATATGAAATGTATTATTATTTTTTTTTTCCTGCAGGGGTTCTCTGTAATGGACTTTTTTCAGTGTATATTTAAGAATGTGAAAATCCAAGATGACAATGATACTTATTTTTCATTAATGTATGTGCATAGGCATTCTTCTTCCAAATGTCAATACTTTGTTTTTGTTATTATGTAGTCCATATTTTTCTGTATTTCTTCTCAGTTTGGTGTACATACTTTGCCTTTCTGTTTACCTCATACTTAATCCTTTCATGGAACTACTGACTGTTAATTGGAGAATAAATTTGAATATTACCTTTTATACACTAAAATTATTACTTTTGCTTAATGTAGTCCTATAATTATCCTAAGTATTGTACATTTGTTAAACATTTTATCATTGCACCAATCAAAATAGATACAGTTTTAGTTTTTGTTTTACGTATGAGGAAACTAAGATTAAGAGACTTTAAGGAACATTCCCATAGTCTTATAGAAGACGTAACTAGAGCGTGGAAACTGTCTCTTTTTAATCTCACAGTCTTATTATATAATATCTGCTAATACAATAGTAGTAGTTTTGTTATTATAAAAATTTCTATCCTTTAGCAAAGTGAAAAATACTGGGGCTTATATGTGTTTAAATGAAGAAAATAAAATACTTAGCTTTGTAATCTTTATGGATCTAATAAAATTTACTAATAGGTATATGTACTCATCTTGGGGCCACAAAATGAATGTTAAGAATCAATGGCCGATTATTAACATAACTATAGCATCAGAATTTAGTTCTACCTCTTTATTTTTCTAATATTCATTGATATTAGTCTTGTGTTTCCATGTCAACTGCTTTTCTGTGTAGTATAAAGGAAACTATATACATACAGAGCCTTGTTTAAAGCAAAATACACACACACACACACACACCTGACTATGTCCTTAACCTATTTCTAAGCAAGAAACTGGATGTGACAGTTATTTTTGGCAGGTTAAATATACGTTCTTATATTGTATGACTTCAACTTGCTTAGGGGAATAAAAGGAAGAAATTATGGAAGAAATTTTGCTTATTAATTTGGTTTACTAAAACAAGTCTCTTTATTCAAGCTCAAAGCAATTATTTTTGCTGGTAGAACTTGGAAATCAAAAGACAATGGCACTTGGTTTAGAAGATTACCTCTTGGGTTTTTAATCTAGGTAAAATGGCTTTACTATTAAAAAAAAAAAAAGTGATAAGGAAGAGCCAAACTCATCAGTACATAAGGGATAATGTTTCTCTTCAGGTGATCATGGAACAGGAGAGTGAGGATGTGAGACACAAGAGACAGAACAATAAAGAAAATCAGAAGGGAAAAAAAGGAAAAGAGATAGGATAAAGAGAAAAATGGTATAGAAAGAATAATGTGCCTGGGACAAATTGGGAAATTAAAGAATTTTCAAACAGATGGTAAACAATATCAAGGTTCATACAAGGATAATGATGTATTAACATAAGTGTTAGGTAAGTTTCATAAATGTTAGGTAAGTATCAAGGTATGATACTTTGGTGTAAAATTTCCACTTTGCATTTTCTTATCTTAGAACATTCATCAAAATCTACATCACACAAGTGTAGCTGACACCTAATAGAATAAGAAAGATTCATATGTGGACAACTAAGGAAGGAAAAAGTACAAGTACAAGAGGAAGCAAGACCCAGAACAGATATCATAAACCCAGAGGAAGCATGTATCAAAGCTAGAACTGCTTAGCTGTTAAAAATATACCTTCGTCCCAAGAATCTCTGAAGATAAGGAAGCGGTTTCTAACATAAATGGAATAGAATAAAAGCCATTTGTTCAAGGACCTAGTCATTTTCAAGCACATATTTTAGGCTACATTTAAATTTTTTTTATTTATTTTTTGAGAGAGAGGAAAGGAAGGTGAAAGAGAGGGATAGAAACATCAATGTGCGGTTGCCTCTTGCAGGCGCTTCCAACTGGGGACTTGGCTCACAACCCAGGCATGCACCTTGACTGGGAATCGAACCAGCAACCATTTGGTTCATAGGTCAGCATTCATTATGCTACATTTTAATATGCATATCAAGTACATACATGTTCCAACTCCTATAATTGTAGTTTAGTAATTTTTCCCAACTATGTTGCTGTAACAATATATTTCAGCTTTGTTTTTTCACATTATTGCCAAAATGTTACTAAAGGATTATGTGCATATATAAGATGTGCAATATTATAAACCTACCTCAACAAAAAACACATTATCAGCACTTTTATCTTTCAGTAGAGATTTGTAAATCCAGAGAAACAGAACCAACTACTGGTCATAAGGTTGCAGCTGGTATTTATTATTTTCTCTTACTACTTATGTATTTCCTTTGACTTCAGTAAGCACCTTATCTGTCATGGTAAAATATCTGGTAAAATAGCTGTATATGGAGTCACCACTTGGTTATGCTCACGATAATCTACTGTCATTTTCCAAGATTCATCTGTTCTCTGTGTTGGCCAAAAAGATAGGTTGGATGGGGATGTGGTGGGAATCACTTGTAGTGAGGAACAATCACAGGGCAATTAACTTTGGTTATAATATTGAAAGATGCATCTCTTGAACCCTCCTTGGTTGAGCAAGTGGTCTTAAAATAATAAATCCCCTGTAACATTCCAATCTCTCTAAGCACTTGGATCCATTCTTTTGCTGTAAACTAAGGCAGGTCTGGTGCATCAAGTTCACTTAATATGGGCTTTCTGTCTAAGCTTCATCCAACCTAGCAAATAATCTGATAGAGCCCTTTCTAATTTCTCAAGTTAAAATAAGCTTCATGAGCCCCTACCAATAAATTTGGCCTGATCCAACCTTATTTATTTCCCCTATTATCCTATACCCCTAATATGCACTTCCACAGATTTCTGTCCATATAAGTTTTAAAAATCAAGTGCTTCTTTCGGTGTATGGCATGCTTCCTCTTGGGTCACACTTAGTAACTCACCAGTAGGAGCCTCCTGAGACTTGAGTCTAATTATAGGTCTAGCAACAAAAGGTGTTGTGGAAGTGGGTCAACAAGTGCCCTGCAAGGCAACTTCCATAGAGGAAGCCATTGCATTTTCTTCAGGCAATGCAGGGCTAATCCCCTCAGACAGAGACAGAGAGCCTGCTGCTACTGGCAACAAGAAATAGAGTTGTCAGTATCTTTAAATCTAATCAGGGTAGAGAGCCAATTCTAGAAACCCCAAAACCAATTCAGAAAACTCATTCTTAAGATTTCATTTCTTGCTACTGGTACCAAAACTTGTATTAGTCAGGTTTCCCCAGAGAAATGGAAAGAATAGTGTGTGTGTATGTGAGCATGTGTGTATATATAAAGAGAAAAGGACAGAGAGAAACAGAGCAATATTTATTTTTTATAAACTGGTTCACAGGATTTTAGAGGGTTTCAAGTCCAAAACATGCCAGCACGTAGAAAACATTTCATGTTAAAGTTCAAGTCCAAAGGCAGCCAGCCTGGAGACCAGGCAAGGACTGATGTTGTAGTTCAAGTCTAAATAGCTCAAGTTGGGAGGTCATCTGCTGGTAAAAATTCCTTTGCACTTGAGGGGAATCAATTGTTTGTTCTATACAGACTTTTAACTGATTGGATGAGGCCTATCCATACTATGAAAGGCAATTGGCTTTACTCAAATTCCACCCATTTAAATCTTGACACCCTCATAGAAACGTGCAATGTAACGTCTGACCGATTATTTGGCCACTGTGGCCCTCACTAGTTGACATATAAAATTAACAACCTATGTTAACATGCAGCATAAAGTATTGCATTTCTTATTATATACCAACTGCTTTTTTATTTCAATTAGGCTTATTATTTTTGCAGGGGAAATCAATTTTAATTAGTTTTTTAGCCTAATTTTTTATTGTTCTTTCCTTTTCCCTATGGAATAATGGAATGAAACTGTATTTCCTTTTTATATAAATGTCTTCAGCACATGTACTAATCAACTTTCCTTGTGGTAATGAATAATCCCCACGTTCTGTGACTTACAAAAACAAATGTTTATTTCTTCCTGTGAAGTCTTCATCTCTGTTGGGCCAAGTAAACTCCACACATTCATTTATTCTAAAATTCAGGTTGAAGAATCTTCTACCCCCTATTTATGGTATTGCTACTAAAGAGAGCTCAGGAGAGGCAAGTGTAAGGTGATGAATATTAGAGCCTCTACTTGCACTGAGTACACTGCTCGTCACATACTCTGTTGGCCAAAGTGATTCACACAGGCAAGACGAGTCATAGGTGGGAATGCACAATTTTTGTGCTCTACTGGAATGCACCAGAGTTACATAGCAAAGGGCAAGAAAGTATCACTAGCGAGTAGCTAAATGTTGTGAATGATAAACCAATGTATGAGGGTGTCCTCTATGAAATTCATTGTAAACATGTCTACAACATCTTAATAAAGTAGGAGGCAAATAGTTTCTAATTCACCCTGGTGTCTCTGCTGGAAAAAAAATATTTTTCACATTAATTTATGGTGAAAGAATAAGCATCGTGATCAATATGACTAGCTCTTAATATATTCCAAAATAGTTTTGTGTGGAGAAGCATTATGGAAATCTAAAGCAAAGGCACATGGTGCTAAAACAACTATTATGGGACATAATTATCTTTGTTGTATATTTGCATTGTTTCAGTCTTTTTTTACATGCCTGATTTTCATGCTTTTATGTAATTGTCATAAAATTTATATGAAGCATTTACTTTTATTATCTCCATTTATTTATTTTTATTTAATTTAATGTTGTTGTATAATAACTGACACTTTTTTTACTCAATTGTTCTCCCCTGCCCACCCATCCCACACCTTCTCCCACATTCCTTCTCCACCTTGTTGTCCATGTCTGTGGGTCATTGAGTCTAGTTCCTTGACTGAAGTGTTCCCCTTCTTTCCCCAAACCCCCATCCCCTCTGGTCACTGTCAGTCTGTTCCTTGTGTCCATGTCTCTGATTCTATTTTGCTCATTTGTTTGTTTTGTTCATTCGTTTCCTGTATTAGTTAAGAACATAAGGTACTTGTCTTTTGCCTTCTGGCTTATTTTACTTAGCATAATACTCTCCAGTTCCGTCTATGTTGTCACAAAAAGTAGGCATTTATTTCTTTCTTTTTGCTGCATGGTATTCCATTGTTTGAATGTACCACAGTTTTTTGATCCATTCATCCGCTGATGGGCACTTAGGCTATTTCTAGCACTTGGCTATTGTGAATAGTGCTGCTATGAACATAGGGGTGCATAGGTTCTTCTTAATTGGTATTTTAGAGTCCTTTGCATATAGTCTTAGTAGTGGAATTACTGGATGTAAAGGCAGTTCCATTTTTAGTTTTGTAAGGAAATGCCATATTGCTTTTTATTAGCTGCACCAGTCTCTCTTCCCACCAACAGTGCACCAGGGTTCCCTTTTCTCCACATCCTTGCTTATTATCTCAATTTTAAAGACAAGAAAGCTAAGACAACAAAAGTTTACCCAAGTGCCTATAATTAAGTAGGAAACAGAGTCAGAACTCAATTTTTATGAAAGAGTCTTATCACATTAGTACCATTGTAATATAACACAAGAAATTAGGTCTTATTAATATAATAAAAGCCACTATATGTGTTCTCATTAAGAATTCCTGATCTTATGAGATATTATATAAATTCTTCTAAAAGGTGGATGGAAATACAGATGCAGTTTTCAAACTAACTTTTTCTGAAGAGTTTTGAAAGAATTTACACATTTAATTTAGAAAGATGTGTTTCACATAAGGGTACAATGTTGGGGTGATTAATTTTACATTCATAAATTTAAATTTAAGCAATAGATAATTTGACATAATTTAGAATCCAAAAAGAATTACTTTTAAAGAAATTCCATTATTTCATTATTTGACAGTTTTTGTCAAATATTCATGCATTTAATTTCTCACTATATATATATATAATTAGTAGTATATGTGATTTTAAGATAATTATCTTTGGAACATTTAATTTTAGTGTGTGAATTGTTAAAACTGTTTTTAAAGCATTGGTCTTCAAAGAAAGCTAACATTAAAAGTTTACTTTTAGAGGTCAAAATAAAAATCTTATGTGACAACATATGCTACATGCAGGTAAATTTGCTAATTTATATAGACATATGACTTGAGTTATACCACTAGGACCCAAAAATACTGGAATTCATTTATGAAAAATTATATATTTATTTTTACAATATTAAACTTCAGCCTTCTTATTTTTATCAAATAAAGTATTCTTTATTTGATACAATGCACCTATGAAGACAAAACAGTTTTTTGAACTTGTCAATTTTGATGACTTTCAGTGTTTCTGCCATTTTTTGTTGCACCTCTTCCACATCATCAAAACATTTCCCTTTGAATACGACAACAATAAAATTAAAAAAAAAAAAAAAAAAAAAAAAAAAACATTTTCCTTTGAGGACTTATTCATCTGGGGAAACAAAAGAATGTCACTGGTGGGTGCATTGGGGGGAGGAGGTTAGATAAATAGGAAAAATGGGGCATGTGGGTCATGCTGTTTCTGGTCGAAAACTGCTAAACACTCAGCATGGCATGGGCAGGTGCACTCATAAATCACTCATCATGAAATAGGCAAACCTATTAAAAGAATTTTCAAAAAAAATGTTTTTTTTCCACTGAAGCCCAGTGCAGTCTCTCACAACACACCAGCTGGTGCACTGGTACAGATGGGTTCCTAGAACACTCACCTAGTGGGGGAAGCTGTACTAGAAGGGGCCCACCCTCCAGATGTAATGGCCTAAGTACGTTTTCACTTAGAATGAAAAAAGTTTGGGGTGTTTAAAACACACACACACACATATTATTTCCTGTACATTTACAGACCTTAGGAGTCCAAGATCAGATAGATGTACGGAAGGTTAGTTTTTTCCAATGGCCTCTTTCCTTGGTTTGCAGATGGCTGTCCTTTTCCACTGTTTTCACATGGTCTTTTCTCTGTGTGCACTTGTGTTGTGATAAGAATCTGTTCTTTTTACAAGGAGACTAGTCATATTGGATTATGGTGTGCTCCCATTAAACATATTTAAACTTAATTACCTCTTTAAAGACCTTATTTCAAAATACAGTCACATTCTAAGGCACTGGGATTACAACTTCAACATATAAATTGGGAGAAAAGGACATAATTTCTCCCCTAACATTAACACTTTAATAATCTTAAAAAATATATTGATTTATATATGCAAAAATTAGAATTTTAAAACAATGTTTACTGTAATTCCACTTTCTAATTAATTGTTCAATATATGATGGATCATGGAGAATTATTCTCTATAAAAATAATATAGTGTAAGATTAATGAAAAGGAAATATTTTAATTTTAAGTGAATATGTTATAGCAATTACTTAATCATATGTTAAGCTCAGCTTGGGTTCCTATCTCTTTCTTTGGGGATTTTTTCTCCTGTCCTTTATCTTAGTATAATTACATAATTACATTTACATAGTTACCTCAACATTCATGATGATCATATACATTCCCTTGCTTCAACTTTAACCCTTGTTTTTACTTTATGTCTCTTTTATGCATTGTTACTTAAGGTATACTGCTGGTTCCTCAAACCTAGTGGATAAAATGCACCCATTAATGTATTCTCCTTCCAGATTTTACTTCTCACCAATAAATGCAATTTTCTCTCTTCTTTTTCAAATCTCAAACCTAACAGCAGTTTTTCAAGCACAGTTCTATAATTTATAACTTCATCCTTTTTTCCCATTTATACAAGCAACCTTTATATTATACTATGGAACTTATTTCTTCTTATTTATTTTTATTGTTGCCTCTAGACTATCATGGGTGACCATTCTTTGTCCTTCGATTCCTTTACAATCCTTTTACACAGAGCCCTAAATTCTGACCTGTTTATTATATTCACGCTGAAACGTCCTTGTCTGATTCATATCTCAGCAGAATATTTAATGACCATACCTCTCACCTCTTCTACACACACTGTCTATAAGATGTTCAAACAATACCAATGTTCACAGTCCTCCCCAGCATTTAGAATGTTGCCAGCATTCTAAATAGCAACAATTTATCAATGGCTCTATTGCTTCAATGTATAATAAGCTTAACCTTTAAAAGGTTCATCTCTTTAATTGTTGCATGAGCTATCTGTTGTTTACAAATATTACCACAGATTCAACTGGTTCAAAAACTAGAGTTTGTTTATCTCACCGTTTCTGTAAGCCAAGAGTCAGGGTCTGGCTTAGTTCAGTTCTCAGCTTCAAGGCCTAAAAAGGCTGAACTCCAAAGTGCTGACCAGGGTTCCAGTCTCTTCTGGGGAAAGATTTGCTTCTAAGCCGACATGGCTGCCCTCAGTGATCCGTTCCTTGCTGGATACTGGGTCACAAATCTTCGTTTGTTTGCTAACTGTTGACTGGAAGCCACTCAGCTTCTTGACCCATGGCCACTTCTGTAGGCAGGAGACAATCTGGCAGCATGAGACTTAAGAGCCAGCAAGTAATCATACACAGTTAATTCATCAACACAGCATCCTCCCTCGTTTGCTGTATGCTTGCTGTATGCTGCTGATAACAACAAGTTACAGGTCCTACCCACACTCAGGGGACTAGGACTAGAGGATGGGAACACTTGGAATTGGGTCTCATAGGAACCACTTTGGGGTCATTCTGGCATAGTGCCCTATATCTACACCACATCCTTCCTGACCGTAAGACTTAACTCATTATGTTTACTTATCCTGATATTTTGCACTTCTCCATCTCCATCGTGTTTATATATCCATAGCTTCCTCCTTAGAAAGTATCCTCTGACCACCATAGTCTCAGAACTCTTAAGAAAGTTATTATCTCAAAAAATCATTTGACAATTTGACATTTAATAAAAGTAAGAATTGTATGAAAATTTAAACTATCTACTGTGTATCTAACCCTATTAAGAGGAGAAAAACTGAATACATTATACATCATGTGAGAAAAATATCTTTCTGTCATAGTCAAGTTCTTTCCTTCTTAAGGTACTGTTCATAATATTCCCTCAGTGTCTGATAGAATCCGGTTCCTGTGCTTATACTATAAGCAATTTGGCAGTAGAAACTATGTTTGATACATAAACTTCATAAGGGTGCACTATGCAATATGTAATAATTCAACAAATGTTCATGATTGATTGACTGATGTATTGAGTCAAGGTAATTGGATACAAAAGGTACAATTACTTTTAAACAAGCAATTTAATAATTTTTAAATATAATCTGCATGAAAACTAGGTTAGGAAGATAAATATTTCAAGTGTAAATTAATGACTACCAATTCAACATGATAAAGATTCTGTTTGACACCAAGAAATATGTTGCTTGGTAAATAATTTTTGCTGATTAATTGAATTCTTTAAATTCAGCATCAAGTAACGTGGTCTTTTCCATTTTTGTAATAGTAATTTGCTCTGAGTTTATTAGTTATTTTAAATTGCAGTTGAAAATTAATCTGAGAAGATAGAATCATATTATCAGAATTTAAAATAATGGCACATAATATAAGGTTGGTAATTTAAAAAGCAAATCTTTTCAGCTGAAAAATATCACATTTAATAGCATACAATCTGAAAAAAGAGCATGGCTGTCAGACAAATTACTAACATTTCAATATTGAGTGGTGATATGCATTTGTTAGTGGTTGCCTACAAATACTTACATTAATGTATTGCCTTGTACCTCTTTATTATCTCAAACTGTATATTCTTGATCATTCAACATATATTTGCTAACAATTATTTGTCTACTTTAACATATGAGTCAAACATTATACATTTAAATTGTTAATATATTAAATATATTGTGGTTGCTAGATATGTGAAAAGTAGGCCCTATGATTAAAATGATTCTTTACACAGTTAGATACGGATGTGAAATTCTTAGAATGGTAATACTTCATTTGAATTGGTTTATAATGTCATATTAGCTATAAGACAATGAATTGTGTAATGGTTTTTAGAAATCTTTTTTTCTATGTTATGTAAATCACTTCAAAGGTGAAGTTTCAAAGTCATGTGAACTTTTTATCAGGCTAATATTAGTGGAGGACTCAAACAGGTTTTCAACATTATTTATTTTTCAATATTAGATGAATTTATAGTGAAAAAGTATATGACTTTCAGGTAAGAACAATTTTAATATCTATGTGAGGAACCTAAATTTGAAGATAAGACAAACTGATTGTTCAAGAATTGATATATTGTTAACTTATTAACTGCTGTTATTTACTAACTAAATTAAGTATATTAAAAAACCATAATGGAAATGCTAGCATAAATACTATTGAGGTGATGCAATAATGGATATATTTTTTTCTCTTAATAGCTTAAAGTCAGAACTAGATTTGAAAAATGAATACAAATAGATATAGAGGAAAATCCTAAAGAATATATTCATAGTAGTTATCAGAATAAAATGTCATAATATAGTAAAGCAAAATATAATTTCTAGATGGAGATGTCAGAAAAACTTAATATGAGAAAGAAAGATTTGTACCACATTAGAAAGTTTTTATTTTAATGCTTTTACAGTAGAATATTAAAAAAGTAGAAACTCTAAGTAGAAATCTGTGTATGAGTTATCTTTTAAGAGAAAATTTTGAGAGTATATTAATCTGTATTTAGAAGATTGTAATTTTGTTCCATTGTTTACCTTTTCTTGAACGTATGTCCTCTGCCATATGTATGATTTTGAAGTTCTTTGCCCTGAAGTTGCTCAGAATGTTCTTGACTTTGGCTTCCTACACGTGACCTGTTTTCACCTGACTTATGCTTACTTATGCCATGCCCCTAAGACCAGGCATTTGGGCAATGCTGCTGATCTCAGGAGGAGGAGGATGCACATAGAGTAAGGCCCCCTCCAGTAGGACCCCTCACCCATAAGTAAGAATAGCTGTTCTCCATGTTGACCCACAGATATGTGTGCAAACCTACTTGTGAATCTTAATTGTTTACCTCACCTCAGCTTCCATCAGTTGACTTTGTGCTGATTTGTGGATGCACACCTGAAAATAATCATTGTTATCTATAGCTACAGAGATTAGGGGTTATTTAACATATAGAAATTGTTAACAGAATGAAAATCTGATACTGGAAGTTGGGGTACAACTATAACAAAAAGCCTATGTCATGTACCATTGTTGTTAGAACTACATAATGAATGGATGCTAAAGAAATTGTAAGGACACTGTTAAGAGACCAAAAAATTGAATCTAATATAATGTCAACTGGTACATGATTTTTGGTACAATATTTGAGAAAGATTTATTTATTTTTAGTTGCATAGGATAAATACAACATAATTAACATTATTTTTAGCAAAAAATAAAACTACTTCTCATATACATAATCTTCAATTAATAAAAGCCTTTCCAATTCAATTATAGGATGAGATTCTAGACCAAACAAAGGTCTATTTGCTAGATGGTTTCTAGGTAAAACTTTGTGACTCACATAAATGTGACCTCTAGTGGTTTTTTTTTAAAAAAAAAGGAAGTCTAAGATACTCAGCATTATTTCATAGTAGTTGATTTTCATTATTGTGCATCTAGGGAGAGGAATCTATCTCTAGACTATTAGCTATAGTTTTTGTTCAATGGACTAATTAAAATCAAATACATAGAAAATCAAAACTGCTTTGAGAAAGTTTTATTGTCAAGATTATCCCCCTCTAACCTAACAGATGATTGAATTCATAGATATAATATGTTCACTAAAATCTTAACATTCTAGAGATAGAGAATATGCTTAAAATATTGTCCGTCTCCAAACAGGTAAAAGTGTTCAATATTCTCTTTGTAGGTGACCAAAGAAAATAACAGAAAGACCCTTGGGGAATGATGGGCAGAGAGAGAATTTTATTGAGCAGAACTAAGGCCTAGTTAAGAAACATTACCTATTGCCATATAAGGGAACCTGCCAACTTTTACTCATCAAGATTTCAGAAATGTTAAGGATCAGTGACAGTTATATATGTTCTGTTTTCTTCTTGTTGAATGAAAGTTGTTTGCATTTTTGTTCGTGTTTTAACACTTTTTTTTTTTTTAACATGTGGTGAGAGAGGGCAGGAAACTTGCTTGTTTAATCCATTGGTCAGTCACATGGTCAGCAAGAATCACATTTGAATCTAATATAGTTAAGAACATCCTAGACTGAGTATCATGACATGAATGGTGAGCAGACTGAGAATCCTGGGATAAGCACATATGCCTTAATATTTAGTACACCTGTACATCTGGTTACACAGCATTCTGACATGATTTTTACTCACTGTACCTGTTCTTTTAATTTTATCTTATATTTTTAAAGATTTTATTATTTTTAGAGAGAGGGGAAACGAGGGAGGTATAGAGGGAGAGAAACATCAATGTATGGTTGATTTGCATCTGCCTCCAGCTACGGACCTGGCTGGAGACCTGGCTTGTAACCTGGTTATGTTCCCTGACTAGGAATCTGACCAGTGACCTTTGGGTTTGTAGGCTGGCACCTATCCACTGAGCCACCAGCCAAGGCCCACTGTACTTATTTTTTAACTGTATTTGCAATTTTTATGAAATTTGGACATTATATAAAGAATGTTGGCAAAACATCTAGCCATATCTATCCAATAAATTTAGTTGAAACAGGATTATTCTTTTTACAAGAATTAGTCTTTAATTATCCTTGTTACCTGGGTAGGGCTCTTGAAGCATTTCCACCAAATATATAAGTTGTGTTCTCCATAATTTTTCTCTCAGAAATAGTTTCTTTTTCCTCTATTGAAGGTTTTTTTCTATATTTCAGGGTGAACTTGTCTTAGATTTGAAGCTTATATTTGTTCTAGCTTCAGATCTTTTCAGTATCATACCTATGTCTAATACAAGGCTGTATGACACACACCTGGGTATTTGATGCATCTATTTCATATATTTTTAAAGATTCCAGTCTGATATATTCATCGTAGATTTCTTTAGACTTTTCTACTCCAACAGTGGTCCTCTTCCTGGGCATTCTCTGGGGTTTCAGCCTCCATGTGAAACTCAGCGCTGATAAATATCTCTACGGATGAAACAGCTGTATTTCATCAAGTTACCGTTCCCTTGAACTTCTGCTGAATGCTTGGTATGTTGGTCATCCCCTCTCTGTCAGCAAGTTTCTGTTTTCTCAGAATTGCAATATGAAAACCTGGAACCAAAGTCTAAATAAGGTAGGTTTAAAAAAATCTGAAATTATCTTCAGGGGAACAATGACTGACTGTCTTTAGGTAAGATAGTTAGCTCCCGTGCCTCACTTTTCTTAAGTGCGAAGTGGGTGAAATAATAGCATCTATATCATAGGATGCTTTAAAGATGTATTAAATTTAAATATGTAAAATGTTTAGTAGACAGCTTGGCATGTGATACTAGGCCTGCAAGCACTGTTCTGAAATCACAAGATGAACCTGAGGTAGCAGGCAATAGTTTTCTTTAAACTACACTATAACATTTGATCCACTTTTCTTTCTCCTTTTTCAGGATATAAGATCTCTTAAGATATTTAGGCCCTATCTTGTTAGAAATTTTATTCTCCAGGGTTTGATGCAGTAGTAAGAATATGAGGTCTGTTCTGAAAGCATCAGTCATGCAAACGGTTTTAATCATACTGACATTGGCTTGATACTTTTGGGACATGCCTTGTATAACTTTTTTTTTTTTTTTCCCTAATGAAATAAATGAAAGGGTGGATAATTAACTAATGGAGAAATGAATGAATTTTATACCTATAATTAGCATATGTTGATGAACTATGTCTCTCACTCAACATTTTTTTTTTTTTTTTCTTCTTACGACTTTATTGATTATTTTCAGAGAAAAGGGCAGGGAGGGAGGAAGAAAGGGAGAGAAAAACATCAATGTGTGGTTGCCTTTCACCCTCATCCAGCTATAAGGACCTGGCTGGAGACCTGGCTTGCAACCTGGTTATGTGTTCTGGCTGGAGAATCGAACCAGCAACCTTTGGGTTCGCAGGCCTGCACTTGTCCACTGAGCTACACCAGCCAGGTCTCAATCAACATTTCTAGGTCCTCATGTAACTGGTCAAATATCAGTTATTATCTACCCACCTATTATCTAACCTGTCTTTATCTGTATATATTGACTTTGACATTACATATGCCCTTTGAATCTTCCCACTCATAATAAAAAGATTATTCAAATGATGACATAACTTTCAATCAAGTGGGAGGTACAAAAAAGGAAGAAAATAAAAAATTAAGAAGAAAAGTAGTTTTTAAAAATAAAGAAAAATGTTTGGAAATAATTTAGAAGTATTTTCGCTGAGTAAAATTTACAAAATTATTTAAAATATTTTCTTTAAATTAATCTACAATTAATAAACACTGAATGCTTCATATAGTGCTATGTTTGTCAAAAGCATTAACTTGTTATAGAAAATTTGGCGCTCTAAGGAAATTATGTTCTAAATTTTGAGCAAGAGTTTACTGATAAAGTCAGTGAAAAGCAGACTAAAATTATACTTGAACAAATTAACTTCAATTTTTTCTCAACCGATATATAACATTTTATAGAATAGTTCAATCTTTCTCAAAGAAACTATGATTTTTCAGATCAGCTATTCCATTTTAAAATATACAATTTTTACCTTAAATGAATACATTGTACTATTGCCATAAAATGATTATGAAAAAAATAATAAAATTTAACATGTAAAGCTAAAACTGTTTTTTCTCTTTGGCAAGTTCATTGTGACCTTGAAATGCTTCATTTCCTGCTAGTAGTCACCAAGTCAAGGGGATAATTATTATTCAATTTACCCGGCCAAACAATTTGAGTCAATATCAAAGGTACCTTCATAGAAGAAGGGGTCCATTTGAATTGATAAAGAGTGAACAGTTAAAAATTACGAATATACATATATTTGATAAATTATGCATATATATATATATATATATATATATATATGCATATACACACAGGCATGCCTGCATGCATAAAGATACACTGTGAACCCTGGCTGGTAGCACAGTGGATAAGGCCCCGGCCTGTGAACCCAAAGGTCACAGGTTCAATTCCCCAGCCAGGGCACATAACAAGGTTGCAAACCAGGTATCCAGTCAGATCTGTGGCTGGAGGCAGGTGAAAAGCAACCATACATTAATGTCTCTCTCCCTCTCTGCCTGTCTCTCTTCCCCTTCTATAAGCTTTAGAAACATTATAACTAATGTTTCTAAAACTGAGTAATATTATTGTAAATATGATGAAATTATGTAGTTCTCAGTAATATCTGATACATTCCAGGAAAATAATTCATTTAAATGCATTTATTATTAAGGATTAGTCCCATATTAAGCTTTGCTTTTACTTCAATGACAAGCACAGCAACAAAAGGCTCACTGTTTATAGGAGAAAGGCTGGGTACTCCAAAATTTTATTTCTTATGCGACTTTTCTCTGTCAATACCCAATAAAAATTATTGATTGTCTTAATGTCTAGTCTAGACATTAGAAGAGGGTTTTTGGACATGGTAATAATTCATTTTATTTAAAATCCTGATGTAACACATATATTACCCCCTGGTCCCACTGCACAGATAGTAGCTTCTATTTTTTCTCATGAAGAGAAAAATCAAAAAATGATGCTTTATTTTCTTCACTTATTATGCTGTCATTCACACCTGGTCCCAGCTCCATTCTGGGTTGTCACTCACTCTACTGTTTTTCTCTTCCTTGAACTGTGGAACATTTTGAAGATAGGGTGAAGTTGACTGGATTTCCATCACCATAATCTTCTTATTTCTAAAGGAGGGAATGTGATGTGGAAATGGAATTTTGAAGGCTCTTACTAAGATAAGGGTTCCTCAGTGTTTTGAAAGCCATCATAAGTCCTTTTGTAGATATTTCTTCATTTGATTTCTCACTTCTAAGTGGTTCTTCTTTCTTCTTTCTCTAAGGATTCATCTTTAATTTTTCCTGAGTGAATCTTCCCCTCAGTCACAGGACAATAAATCAATTTCTGAATCTCTTTCTATTTTCTGTTCCATTGTTGGCATCCTGACTCTGCCATTCACTATAATACCTCTGCCAGTCAGGATTAGAATCAATGTTGTTACCACATTCCACCCCAGAAACCATGGTCAAGCCTGGATACAGTCAGATTTCCTTTACAGTTAACCAAAAATTGGTTCAAATTTATCTTTCAAGCACAGACATTCATTCTGAAGGCTAGAACAGCATTAGGAAAAAAGACAGATTTTCCTCAGCAACCCAAGTGTTATATTATTTTATAAAGTGTAAGTGGTTTCTTGCTTCAACTTGGAGCCTACCACCATAATAAATGTTATGCATCACATTTTTATGGCCACTTTTCATAGGAGGGCTCCCTTGTAGTAAGAAATCAAATAAGTTTTTCTCTTCATTTTCTCTTTGCAGAGAGAGGGAAATAATAAATTATTCCAGTTAGATAGAGATCATCAACATCTGTTTACAAAAATACTTAGGTATATAAGTTAAATAAATCATAACCCAAAAGTATTTAATCATGCCCAAGACTAGATAATTATATTAGTTGTGATTTATTTTCATTTGTTCTGTCAAAACCAATGGTGGTCTTACTTAGAAAGTAGGCTTGAATGTTCTGTACCTACAACTGTTATATTTCTGATAAATGTTCACTTGATCTACTTCAATTAGAAAAGTGCAATTTATTCCACATTTAGATAGGTTAAAATATGCCTTGCTATTTTTCTTTATTTTTAACATATTTCTTTCTTTCTTTCTTTCTTTTTTTTTTTTTTACAAAGCAAATGGTGATTTACAAAAGATGACAAGTTGGAAAATAGGTTTTACTAGGATTTATAAGTTGCAAAATGCTCTGTTGATAGTAATCAATGGTAGAATCAACATTTAAATTTTCTCATTTATTTTCAAGTTCATACATTATAGAGCTAGAAATAGAAGCAGCCTCTTCCAAACTTTCCATATTGTGAAAACTTGTATCTTTATTACCAAGAATTGAGTTAAGGATTTAAAGTTGTAAAAATTTATATTTGCGTGTATCCATTAACTTCTAATGATATTAGAATACATTTTTCTGCTTTATGTAAAGAATCTTAAGAACATGGTCACTGTAAGAAGAGAGACTGTGATTTCATCATGCATACTTGATAATGCATTTTTGCTTTAATATCAACAGCTTTGGAGAGTAGCAAAATTATATGTAGTAATAATTAAAATGGTACAGTATCCAAAATTCATTTAATATAATTTTCTTAATATATAATATTTTAATAAGAGTCAAACAGAGTATAAATGATTAAATATCCATTTTAAGATTCAGGAGCCTTGCTCTGACTAGTGTGGCTCACTTGGTTGGATACCTCATGATTTTAAATACAACCTACTCCTAAATTACGTGCTCAAAGCTCTAGACTGAAATATTCAACTATTAATATGTTTATTACATATTTAATAAACTTCTCAAACTTAGTGTGTATACAAATTCAAGTTGCCTTCTTCCTTGACATATTCTACTCACATGTTTTCCAGTCCACATGAATGGCAACTCAATCCTCTATTCCTTGGGTAAAACACTGTTCTTAGACTCTACATTTTCCCTCATACCTCATATCCAATCTACCTGCAGATACTACTGTGTTTATCTTCAGAATATTCCCAGAATTTGACTACTTTTCAACAACCCCACCACTGTCATGTGAAACAAACTGCCATTATCCCTTGTCTTCATTAATAAAAGACTTTTCTAACTAGGCTCACTGGTTCTTCTTCAGGCTCTTCTCGACTACTTTCAGCACAGCAAAAGAACTAATCAGGTTAGAATTTAGATTATGTACAATTTAGAACTCATCTGCTTTAGGCTAAATGTTTGGGTCCTTCCAGAATTCTTGAAATTAATCCTCAATGTGATGGGGCTTTGGGGAAGTGAGTAGTCATGATACTGGAGTCCTTATGAATAAAATAAATGCCCCACTAAAAACACCCAGAAAGGTCCCTCATCTCTTTTGCTCTGTGAAGAAACAGGAAATGGACATCTGTGAACTAGAAACTGGGCCCTGACTAAACACCAAATCTGTCAGTACCTTCATCTTGAGCTTCCAAGCCTCCAGAATAGAAATAAATTTCTATTGTTAATAAAACACCCAGTATTGTACTGTAGAAGCCAAAGCAGAATAAGACATCATCTGCTTAAAGCAATCCATGTCTCACTATGCCAGATAGAATCCTGCTGCCTTGCATTGTACTGCAAGGCTGAAATCCCTAACACTTGTCACCTAGACTTTCTTTAAAAATCAAACTTCAGGTTAAATGTTGCTAATGAAATAAATCACATCACTTTGGAAAAGAAAAGGGAATGAAAACCACTTGTTATGGCTACTGTGGACAGGTGTGTTTGCTTTGCAATAAAGCAAATGTTGGGCTTTTGCCAGTAGCTTGTAGGCATCATTCTAATAATCATCTACTCTGGAGTCTAAAGCCACTGACATCATTAATCATTGTCTCTCTGTGGTTCCTAAAGGATCTAATAGCTGAAAACTAGAAATATCCTCTCTCACCATTTTCCTGACAACTTATGATCATTACAAATTCCCTGTGTTAAAACCTTACTTGAAAATGTGTATAGACTCCTATGTTCACAGCAGCAACATCATTTACAATAGCCAAGTGATGGAAATAGCCTAAGTGCCCATCAGTGGATGAATTAATTGATCAAAAAACTATGGTACCTTTACACAGAGTAGAAAGAAAGAAGAAACTCCTGCCTTTTGTGACAACATAGATAGAACTAGAGAGTATTATGCTTAGTGAAATAAGCCAGTCAATGAAAGCCAAATACCATATGATCTCACCTAATATAGGAGACTAATAAACAAAACAAACAATCAAGCAACACAGAACCAGAGGCATGAATACAAGGAACAGACTTTCAGGAGGGGGGAGGAGGCAAAGAAGGGGAACAGGGAACAGTTCAATCAAGGAACTAGCATGGATGACAGATGAACATGGACAACATGTGCGACTGACTGTGGAGGGGTGGGGTGAATGGGGAAGGGGAGAGCAGAGGGGGAAAATTAAATGAATGTAATATAACAACAATAAAAAAAAAAAAAAAGCTGGTGGCACAGTGGATAAGGTGCTGGCCTGTGAACCCAAAGGTTGCTGGTTCGATTCCCAGCCAGGGCAACATATCCAGGTTGCAAGCCAGGTCTCCAGCCAGGTTTGTAACTGGAGGCAGGTGAAAGGCAACCATACATCGACGTTTCTCTTCCTCTCTGCTTCTCTCCCTTTCCCCTTTCTCTGAAAACATTAAATAAAATTTAAAAAATAAAATAAAATAAAACTTACTTGAAAAATGTACTGTAACTTGGGTCATCCCATCTAACTTTTCTTGAGTATTAGGTACTTACAATGTTTTCAAAGAATAGAGCATCATAAACATTTGGAACTCTGTGCATGACTTGGTTTGCTTTCAAGTTAGTGAGAGTCTTATCATCAGTGATAAATTGGATTTTTGATTGGCAAAAATAGAAAAATATTTAGATAGATATGGGTTTATTACAGTAAAAAGGGAAAAGTGAAATCCCTTGGAAATTTTCTGTCTCAACAAAATAATAAAATCAATATATCAGAGCTGACAGATTGTCACACTCAAAGACATGAAAGTAACAGTTCTTTCTTTCCTATCATGTTTTGAATTTTCCTATTTAATTATTAAAAAGAAGATATGATAACTAAGTGAGCATTATTGTTATTGTTAGATTGTTATTTCAATCTCACCTGCTGTGCTAGTTATTTTATCTTTACTAGGTCCAATAACCGAGCCTGTATCTCCTGATATACAGATGTTTTCTTCCCTTTATCGGTTAGGAAATGCCACCAAAAACCATATATTCTTATATTATAAGTACATCAGTATTAACCTTACTAAATTCAGGGCTATTATAGTTCTACATCTCTCTGTTATAATCCACCTTACTGTATCTTGTTCTTTTAATATTATTCTGGGTATCATGCTGCTCCAAGTCACTGGTGACAGTTGATTGGAGCTTGTAAGCAAGAAGTAACAAACTTCTATGTTACTTGTTAAGACCATCTAGTTACCAGAAAGTGGGTTAAGATTCTAGAGAAAGTTCTGGGCCCCAGTTTCTGAGAAAAATTCATTGCTGAACGTCTTAGATTTATAGAGACATTTATCACTTGTGTATGTTACTTTGAAACATTTGTGAGAACACCCATAAGGCTTTTAAGTGGGAATCAGAGCCATAATGGCTTGGTGATAGTACAGTGTGTACAGTAGGAACTGTGGAAATCCTATAGGAAGATCATAATCCAGTGTCTAAAAGTTAGAAGAAAAAAATGGCTTCATATTGTGTTCTTGTAGAATGTAAACATCTAATGATGGAAACCAAATGAACAGGTATTTCCTCAACTCTCCTTAATCAACGGGATATTCTCTGATACACTGGGTCATAAGATCAGATTGTATCACTGAATTCCTTAATTGGCTGGAAATGGTATTATGGAACTTCATTCTACCTGGCCTTGGACTCTCTCTGTTAATTTGTACAAGCAAGTGACTCTCATGGCACTTACTTAACAATGACTTCATTGTCAACCATTTCTCAACCATACCTAAGGCCTCTTAACAGAGATACTTATGCATGACCACTGGACCTAAAACAAGCATAGAGTGAGGGTTTTGTTTGTGAATCATTATAGATAAGGTACAAGTACTCTATATAGACTGAAGCATTATAGCCTTATTTAATGCATCTCTAATTGCTCCAGTAAAGAATAAATACTCATTCTTTTGTAATGTTCAGATACTGAATCTATCAATATATGTCAGTTACTCAAAATTAAGTTGTTGTTTTTTTTGCATCATTTGTTAATTATCATTTGCAACTTGTTTTAGACAAAAGTGGATCATCTATTTTCAAAATATTGTGTTTCACCATGTTGTCATTATCTTTGTACTTAACCATTGTTTTGAAATGTAACTATGAACAGGAAACAGTGATCGCTTATCATTAAAATAATGTATGCTCCAGCTACTGATGTATACATTACACTCCCTCAATTTTGAATTATAAATATGACATGGACAATCTTATCTTAATGAAAGTAAAGGAAGATTTACATCTACTGTCTACATTTTGAATTAACAGTCAATAGTATTTTATTATATGTTAATAATCAAAAGTTAGTGTGTTATCTGGTGGCATAACATACAAAAATATCTTTGTGCATTAGAGAAATTTGCATATTCATACTTTTATAACTTGAGATAAAATAATGTCTTGGATTGTGTGTGTGTTCTCAATATCAAGCATGTATTATTTATAGTTAATTTTCCACATTAAAGGATACTATTAGTATCTAAAATTATAGTAATTTATAGTGTTTTTTAATATTAAAATGAAATTGTAAATGTATGTAACATTTATCCCTCTCGGATTTTTAAAAGATGCATTCATTCTTAGTATCAATATGTTTCAAGGTATTGCTCTTTGAAGTTTGTCAAAGAAAAGTGTAAGAGCTACAGGAATATCATATTATAGTATTTGAGTGTAGTTACTTGAAAATAATTTTTTAAATGTACACATAACCTTTCTCGCTTCTTTTTTATACTTGGTTTAGTAACATCTGAAATACTTTCAATTCACGTTTGCTGAGTGCAAAAACAAAACAAAGGAAGGTACTCTACTTATATACAGTCTTGAAAACTATTTCTTTAGCGATCAGAATGGCACTGATCCTAAAAGTGTTACTGTGAAATAAAGCAGGGGAAGCAATTGACAGAAAGTACATGAAGATGAAATAAAAGCTTGGTATTTTTATATGAAATATGACATAAAATGAAAAGTTCTGTACTAATATGGCTGAGGCCAAGTACCCAGAGGAGAAAGATGAATATTCCCCCTGTGACAAATGGGGTGGTTGCAGTGCACAGAAGAGCAAATGGCTTTTCCAATTTCTCCTAGGAAGTCAGAAACATAATCTAGAGAAAATTCTTAGATTTAGGCTCTCAATAAATTAAGCACAATGAAATGCTGTTAAATTTCTTGATAAAAAATGGAGTTGTGGAACTAGTTCAGAGAGTAAATTACTAGCTTTGATGTAAAGGGGGTTATAATCTGAACGATCTCAGGACAGGAGTGCCTACTACAGGCCCCAGCCTTTTGCAGCAGAGCTTCAGAAGTGATGGAGGGCTCTGCTCTTGCTGCATTTCCCTGGGACAGGAGTCAGGGGAAGAACACACTCATGGTAGATTCCAGACACTCACTCTCCTGAGAGAAAATCCCATTGACTCTTGCTCATTGATCTTTGCCTTCATTTCTCACATCTGCTCATTGCTAAAGTGGTGACTGTAGAGCTCCTGAAAAAACACAATACATTCCTACATTATTATTTATTCTCACCCATTTATTGCATACTTCTCACTTAACGCACACAAACACACACACTCACGCCCACACTCCTACATGTGCACACATTTTCCTTCAGAGAGTTAGTGATCTTCCACCTTTCAATGAAGATATAGATAAGGTGGCTAAGAACAAGCTTTTTAAGGACTAACGTTAACATGAATTTGCTATTGCGGTTTTTCTGCCATCTACTATTTACTGATGATCTTCTCTCCAAGACTGACACAAAATATTTCTATGTTGAATCAATAATAAAAAGGTGTTCCTCATTCTCTGACTAGTGGTAGAAATTTGTACAAATATTACAAAAAGTAAAAATAATTCAGCAGATTATTATTATTTTTCCATTCTCTAATCTGAGTAATAAGATACTACATTATTCTTAAATCTCACAGGACCACTAACACATTTATATCGATGTTTATATTCTAGTGTTATTACTGTTTCCTAAATTATTTATAATTAAAGTATTTTAGAAATCTAGGGCATAGCTATGTAAATAGGTTAATATTGTATTAGCACTGACAACCTTTCATTCAAATAAAATGACTTTTCATTCACAATTTTTTCATTGTGTGCTGGAATCAATATTGTTTAATTCATGGTTTTAAAGTAAACCAACTATAATATGGTTCTTTAAAAGCTCTATGTTGTGAAAACTAAAATTGGGGGCATATAAATTTTCATTCAACTAACATTTTATTTCTTACAATACATTAAGAATATAATAGCTAAAAACAGATTAAAACTCTCAATTATCAAAACTTGGGATATTAAGTTGCTAAAACAAATTTGTTTATTTTTATTTTACTTCACATTTGTGGTATATGCAAGGGTTGTTTTGTGTTGCTAAGCATTGTGCATGATTTTATTTCCTGTAGCCATGTTTAATATGAGCATATTACTTTAAATATCCTTTATGAACTCTTTGGGGAATAAGTACTTTACTGTAAATTTCAAACTGCCCCTTTTGTCTAGAAAACTGGAACATTGTAGAAAAATAAAAAATAAAAATAACTTTCTAATTGCAAACATTTTCTTTGTACAATTACAATGAAATAATAGTACGATTGTTTCACCTATTACTATTCATGTGGCAAAAGCAGAGACTCTATGTTTTGAGAATTGTGGTATCATCAGCACATTATATAGCATCTAATGCAAAGAAAACCTCAATTTGTTGAATATATAAGTGGCATAAAGATTGACTCATGGGAGAGTAACACTACCGAACACATATGGTAATTCTTAATTAGGTGACTAAATGTATCCTGTTTTCTAGGGCAGTGTCAGTTCTCAATTGACCTAGGATAGCTATGAACAGCATTCACCTTTATCTCTTAAGGTGTTCCATTCTGAATCATAAATATGATTATCTATTCTATCTATCTTGTGTTCTGAGTGCATTTACACTTATCAGCTGTTTAATTCATAACAGATCCCCAGGAGGTAGGAACTATGGTATCCCTAACAAACAGATGAGGTAGTTGAATTAGAGAAGTTATCTTGAACATACTTTTGGAACATGGAGGGCCTAGCATTCAAATTCAGGCTTTTGGCCCCAGAACCCTCACACTTAAATCACTATATAAACAACACCTGGGGTACTGACATATAATGACGATAAGATCAAGATAAACTTTGAATTATGGTAGAAGAAATAATGGACAAACCACGTAGAGGTGAGGAAAGACCCTCAGTGTCACATACTACCCTCTCTATTTTCCGTTCTGCCTCTGAGCTGTTGTCAGTGGTGAAACCTGCTGGTGGGTTCATGTCCTTGGCTTGGTCGTTACAGGCAATGCATCCATAGCTACTGACTATGTACTGGGTCTTAAAAGAGATTATGATTCTCCTATAAGAGAGGCAGATTTTTTCCAGTTCATACATTATCAGGCTAAGGCATCCAGGAAGATCTAAGGATCACAATCCTTTTTCTTCCCTTACACTGGTTTCCTATCGCAGTATACCAGGTTACCACAGACATCAAACAGTTCAGAGTTATTACACTCTTGTAGTTTCTGTGGGTTGAAAAACTAAGCACAGCCTTGCTGTGGCCTCTGCTCTGAATAAAAGTTGCTTACATTCTACAGAAAATTTTGAAGTGCCAAGGCAATATCAGGATTTTTTTTGCTATTCACTCTCACTGTAAGAATAACACACATGTGGGAGGAGAGAGAGAGAGATTAATCCGAAGTTAGTGTACCCACTGCTCCTCTGGTTGACTAAACATCTGTCTTGAGAGGTAAAACAAACAAAAACAAACAAACCCAAACCTGAACATTTGTGTGGCAATGGAAGCTGATCTTCACTTAGGGTGGCTGCTTTGGGGCTCTGGGCACCACTTTCAACTAAAGAAATAAAATAACTTTATGGGATAACAATGACTTCTATTCCAAAACCAGTTTTCATAAAGCCACTAAAAGCTTACTACACGTATCTGAACTAGCATGTTTGTACGTTCAACTCTTACTATGCTGACTCTTCTCATTTTCCACCAACTCTTGCATACATCTTCACACAAAAAAAGAAAAGATGGCAACAAGCTTATCTCTGCTTGCCTAACATAGCTTCCTATTTCCAATTGAGAAGGCAAGCATCAATACACTTTTATTTGATTAACTAAATTTGATTCTTGAATTTTATTGACAATGTTTCCATCAGAGACCTTTCACATTTCATATTTGATTGATGTGAGAGTATCATGTTTCTAAACTGTTCAACTGTTCACACAAGACTTTCCTAAGGAAATAACATGTAACCTGATCCCTAAAAATAGCTTTCTGGGCATAAATAGATTATGCAGAAATTTATTCTAGGTAGAGAGAAGAGTGAGTGTGAATGAATGTCATCTATTCGAGCAAATGAGTTAAGGCCATGAAGCTAGAGTAATGAATAAGGAAAAACAGCCTACAGTGGATACCTGGCATTGTTTAAGGATTTTGAAACCTATTTTAAGAGACTGGGAGGCCATTCAAGGGTTAAAGCATATGAGAGGCAAGACAAAGTTTACCTTGATAACCTTATCTACTGTGTGGGATGTAGTGATTACTTGAAGAGACTATTACTAGTAATTAGGGCAAGAAAGTGTGGATGCTCAGAAAATAGCTACAGAGACATAGAATAATACAATTAGATCAATATGGTAGGGGAAAATTATGTTGTAAATTTTTTCTTGGGTAAGCAAAGATGACCAAGGGACAGAAGTCGGGGGTAATTCGCAATGTTTTAGCACATTCACATTTCAGTTTCTAGACTAAGGAATAGTGGAGTTGAGGATTAGATGTCTTGGTTTCAATTCTAGTGGATAAACTTAGATTTAAAAATCATATGATATCTCATGGCCAAAGTGTAACAGTAACCTGGAAAATTGCAAGTAGCATCTATGAATTAAAATCATAGATACAGGTCTGAAGATAATAACTTTATCAAATATAATTTTCTGACATCTCTTCCTTGCCATCCATTCTTGTTATTTGAACTGTTCCCTAAGCTAATGGATACTCTCCCTTTATAGATTATAAAGAAACAGAGTGTGCACATTTGTGCACCTACATCAAGAAAAGGTTTCCATGTCCTTATCTCTAGAATTCAAAAATATCAAGTTGAAGAAGAAAAGAACAAATTAATATCGGTCTATCTCCAAAAAGGCAATGATAACCACTAAAGAGTTGTGTGGAAACATCATTTTTTTAATTGTTATTGTTGGGTTTTATTTATTTATTTATTGTTTTGTTTTACGTTTCTTAGTCAGTCTGTTTTCTTTATGAAAGTCATCAAAACTTACAACTTTAATCTCATCTTAGACAATCCCCTTTGATACAAAACATTCAAAATCTATATGTATTTTACAAAAATGTTTTACTGGAATTATTATGAGCTCAGATTAGCTTTGATAAAAACAATTTTTGTTGTGCAATGATAAGAAATATTCATTTTAGTGATTGACAAGGCTCTGCAAACGAATTGGATAATTCTCTGAAAAGGCAGAATTAAAAAAAATATTTTATTTATTTTATTTTTAGAGAGAGGGGAAAGGAAGGAGAAAGAGAGGGAACGAAACATCAATGTGTGGTTTCCTCTCACCTGCAACACACACATGTGCCCTGACTGAGAATCGAACTGGCAAACCTCTGATTTCAAGCCTGCACTCAGTTCACTGAGCCACACCAACCAATGCCTGGAAAGGTGAAACTTTGAATTTTCTAATACCATCGCTCCTTACATTGAAAATTAGCTTAAGTGAAATTGTTGCAAAAGTTCTAAAAAAATACCATGCCAAAAGTTTTACATTGTTAGTCTAATTATTCATTCTAGATTTGGGTTAAATAAAATTTTATTACTTCATTTGTGTTGCTAACGCTTTATTTCACATGCTCCTATAACATAATACTGTCTTGAAAATGATTATAGCTTCTTCATTGTTCTTTCATTACTTTGTATGTCGTCACTCCAGTCTATTTCCTATATTTATAGAGTTATAATTTTGAAATGCCAATTTGAGTTTTGCGTATTCATGCTTGAATTGTTCATAGCCTGAGGACAAATTTAAACATGCTTAGCTTGCCAGAAATTCTTTTATGGCCTACACTCAATTTCAGTAGTTTTTCTTCTGTGTACCCCTTTAGCATTATGCACATGCTTTAGAGTGACCATATTCTGATTGCCCAGCATAGTCCTGTTCTGTTCCTATATTCCCAGGTTTCCACCTGTTTTAGTTGGTTTCTGAATCTGTTCTTGTTTATAAGTATAAATATTAAAATAATATTTAATATTTAGTTTTGAAAGATGTTTAAATTCTGTTTGTAGTTTTATCCAGCATTTGGTAGTAACAGAAATGCATGTTCAATAACAGATTATTACTAGGAAATGAGTAGTGATATCACTTCTCTTAGCTGGATATATTCTAAAAGCAACATAAGTAACATTTCAAGGTCAGCATATAGGACATGTTACTAAAGCAAAATGCTCAGGGTTACAGATGATTAAGGACATTTTATTCCTTGCAGTAAGGCTGACTCTTCTATTTTGTTCCTGGTCATTTGATGTGCCAGCCTCTGTGGCTGTGGTCTGTGACACATCCAAATCCACGAAACCACTGAATCACTAGATGCAAAGGCACTCAGAACCATAATGCATTATAAGTTAGGTGTAAAATTAAAAATCTGTAGAAAACTGTACCCTCTTCCCTTATCAAAAAAAAAAAAACACAAAAAACCCTGTTTGGGTACTGAGTTACGTGATTACCTGAGCAGATTTCATTTCTAAAAGTAGGTATTGCTCTATCATCTTGAATCTGGGCAGATCTTGAAACTACTTTGAATCATAGAATATGTCTGTTCAAGTCATAATTCTCAGGTGGCCTGGCAATTTCTGCTTTCTGGTTCTCAGAATGCTTTCTCTAAGGACCCAGCGCCATATCGTGCAAGGTCCCAGCCATGTGGATAGGTCACACATTGGTGTGCTTGTCAACTGTCTCAGCTAAGCTCTCAGATAACAACTCAGTATCAAATGCCTTGTTGGTTTTCTAGACTGGTTGAAACTTCAAATGACTCAGTGCTTGCCAACATCCCACTACATTTGCATGAGAAAAATAACTTACTTGAACAAAGTAAACACAAACAAGCAAAATTATAAGGGTAATAAAAAATGATCATCATAATAATGATAATCATAATAAATTATTTTTTAACCACTGAGCTTAGAATAAGTTTGTTATATAGAAACAAACAAACCAGACCAGCTACTCCCCCTATAATAGCTCTTTCACATTTTATATGCATTTATTTGTATTTTTTTAGATTACAGTTTACATTTAACATTTGACATTAGTCTCAGGTGTACAGCATAGTGGTGCCAGATTAGGGGTAGGGTTAAGTGCCCACCTGGCACCATTCAGTTATTAAAATACTATCAACTTTATTCTCTATGCTGTACTTTATATCCCTGTGACTATTTGTAATTATCAATCTGTATTTCTTAGTTTCTTCAACTTCTTTTTTTAATTTAAACTACAGGTTTTGTGAGACTAGCCCATGGTCACTTTATTCATAATTGAACCCCTCCCCAAACCTTTTCCAATTTCTGGACCAGAGTTGGTCCTTACTGCATACTTGTTGAAAAAGTGAATGAAGAAATTATATGGAAACTGTATACAGCTCAACTCCAGTTTTGTTTTCTTCAAACATTTCTAAGCTTAACTCAATGAATCATCTGTGCATTTAGACAGTTCTAAAATCATCATTTTAAACCCATACCCCAGTCATGCTACTCCCATTGCCTGGAATATCCTTCCTTTCCTGATGTTTGGCAAATTCATCATCCTTTAGAAAAAATAGTGTCCAACTCCCAGTGAAAGTACTCTCCTCCTTTTCAAGTCCATTGCTGTGTGGTGTACATACATCCATTGCTTTACTCATCACAGCATGTTTTGAATGCCTACATTGCTATAGCTCTTTTGAAATGTAGAGAGATCAAGATAGAGTTGGGATTTTTATAAGCAAGGTTGAATAAAGGGATAAATAACTACATAAGAATATTTTAAATTCAGCACCTTAAATATATCAAGAGAGTCATGCTAGTTCAGAAGATTATTGAAGCCTGGTAAAATGATCCATGTAAACTTAACTCCAAATATTGATACTTTATGAATTTTTTATATTATTTATGTTGTTATATGTATATATTAAGTCATATTTGGTCTCACATTCTTACAAAAAATGAAAGAATAGAAAGGTAAATTATTTCCTTTAAATAAATAAAATTTCCTTTATTTATTTAAAGATTTTATTTATTATTTTTAGAGAGAGGGGAAGGGAGAAAGGCAGAGAGGGAGAGAGACATCAATGTAAGGTTGCCTTTCACCTGCCTCCAGCTATGCATCTGGCTGGAGACCTGGCTTACAACCTGGTTATGTGCCCTGGCTGGGAATTGAACCAATGACCTTTGGGTTCACAGGACAAAGAGTTGCCATATCTCAAAAATGTTTTGAAACCAAATTAAATAAACCAGTAAAATAAATAAAAAGTAGTTTCAAAAATTCAGAAAAGAAAATTTATAAGGAAATAAATTCTAGTAAAAATATATATACTATAATAATACACATAATAACATCTTAGAATTTCATGCAAAGGGGACCACAGGGGTTGGGGAGGGGGTAAAATAAAATTAAGAAAAATTACTGAAAACTCACATTTTTAAAAATCTTACATTTCTCAGAACCTTAGGGGGATTGTGTCAGCCATGTTTTAGGCAAACTAGTTATTTTTTTTTCAATTCAGAGTGTGCAATGAAATAAATGGATTTGTTTTTATTAACACAAAGTGTAAACATTTTAGTTTGATTCAAACAATTTATCCATTGTGCCACCAGCCAAGGCTCCTTTCAATATAGTTAATTTACACATTCAAGGCTATGAAAGAGAAGGGATGTCTACTTCATTTAATGAGCTGTAAGTTTTAAGTCACTTACATTAGAATTTAATTATAAATTTTAGTTAAAATGACAAAATAATAAAACTATTCACATACAAAGAAAAAATTAGTATTAGTAATAAGTTGCTTATCTGTACAACATTCTGTTGCCATTTTATTATGGAAGCTTACAGTTAGATTTTTTCTGAATTTTTGCCTTTTTACGGAAATACCAAAACACATACAGTTGAATCATGATAAACTAAGTCAAGCTTTTCTGAATTTTTGAAACTACTTTTTTATTTAATTTGGTTTTAAAACATTTTTGAGATATGGCAATTCTTTTGTTTTTATACTATGATAATCTCTCTCTCTTTTTTTTAAAGATTTTATTTCATTATTTTTAGAAAGCGGGGAAAGGTGAGAGGCAGAGAGGGAGAGAATCAATGTATGGTTGCGTTTCACTTACCTCCAGCCACAGACCTGACTGGAGACCTGGTTTGCAACCTGGTTATGTGCCCTGGCTGGGGAATGGAACATGCGACCTTTGGGTTCGCAGGCTGGCGCATTATCCACTGTGCTACCAGCCAGGGCTTGATAATCTCTCTTTAAAATTTAATTTCCTGATGTGAGTAAATTAAAAGTATGATACAGCCATGGCCACTGTGGCTCAATTGGCCAAAGGCAACCCATTAATGTTTCTCTCCCACATCCATGTTTCCCTCCCTCCCTTCCTTCCCCGGCACTAAAATCAATAAACATATTTTGTAGAGGATAAGAAACAAGTGTGATACAATTGCTGTGTATAAGTGTGAATTACTTTAGTATTAGCTGAGTAAAATTTACCATTTTATTTTATTTTATTTAAAAAAAAATATGGAACGCTTCACGAATTTGCGTGTCATCCTTGCGCAGGGGCCATGCTAATCTTCTCTGTATCGTTCCAATTTTAGTATATGTGCTGCCAAAGCGAGCACACCATTTTAAATTTTATTAACCATGCATTAAATTTTTCATTATATTTCCTGGAATAGGCCTGAACTTTAGTATGTTTTTTCTAGAATATTGGGGATGCAGTGAGAGTACACAGAATTTTTAAAAAGACTAGCATTGCAAGATTACACTTAAAATGACACTAGTTTCTAAATTTTCTGTCAAGAATATGTTTTTTCTCAGTTATAAAAAGCAAAATGCCAACAACTCATATTAAATGTTAGGTTATGTTAGTAAGAAAAACTAAGAGGCATTAATATAAACATCTAAGGACTGACACTCTGTTAAGGGAATTATTCTTACATGAATATTTGTTGAAATGAAACATCTGTTAAAGTGTTTTTTCTCTTGGTTTCTTGTATAAATAAATATAATTTCCAACTACAAATTATTCTATTAGCAATAAAATAACCCAGTGAAAAACAAAAATTCAATTTTATTTTGGAATATAGTCATAGCAGGAGTCTAAGCACCATCATCACAGACACTGCTTCTGAAGAGCTTGCTACCTATTCATACCTAAGACTGAAAAAAGTAGTTTACTGAAACTGCATCAGAAGAAATTATAACCAGAATCTCAGACAAAAGTGGAATGCTTTAATCGTGAATTATTGATGATACACTAAACAAAGTAAGTCAGACAAAGACAAATACCATATTATTTCACTTACATGTGGAATCTAAAAGACGAACTAAATGAACAAACAAAGCAGAACCAAACTCCAAGATACAGGGAACAGACTAATGGTTGCCAGATGGAATGAAGCTGGGGATTGGGGTGAAAAAGGAAGATTAAGTACAGACTGCCAGCTATAAAAACAGTCACAAGAATGTAAATTACTGCATGGGGAGTGTAATCAATAACATTGTATTAACTATGTACGGTGCCATATGGGTCCCAGACTCCTAAGTGATTACTTCACAAGGTATATATAAATGTCTAATCACTATGTTGTACCTGAAACTAATATAATACTGTATGTCAAGGGATTGCCTGAGAGGGGGTAGGGAGCTTGGTGGAGGTGTGCAGAGGGAGGAAAAGCAAAAAAGCAAGAATAACTGTAATAGCATAAACAATAAAATCAAATAAAAATAAGAATGAAGTTTCAAGCTAAAAAAATATTAATGATTAAGACAACTGATTTATGAACAAAAATATAAGGAAATAAATTCTAGTAAATAAATATATATACTATAATAATACACATAATAACATCTTAGAATTTCATGCAAAGGGGACCACAGGGATTGCAGAGGGAATAAAAAAAAAATAAGAAAAATTTCTGAAAACTCACATTTTTAAAAATCTTACATTTCTCAGAAACTTAGGGGGATTGTGTCAGCCATGTTTTAGGCAAACTCTAGTTATTTTTTTTCAATTCAGAGTGTGCAATGAAATAAATGCATTTGTTTTTATTAACACAAAGTGTAAACACTTTAGTTTGACTCTAACAATTTTTATCTCATAGGAGTCTCCCAGTAATTGTTTCACTGTACTACATAGAATAAATGCTTCGATATATAATTCACAAGCATTTATGAACGACATACTATATTCTAAGCGTATATATTTTTATTCAATAAATATTTACTTGGTATTTACCGTGGACCAGGAGAAATTCAAGTTCCTCAGGGTACAGCTATGAACAAAACAAAGTTTCTTCATGTCACATGTTTTCTAACAAAGGGAGACAGACACAAAACATAAGGTATGTAAAATGTTACATGGTAGCTACATGGGACTAGGTAAAGATAAGAGGAGAAAGGGCTTGAGGTCTTGGTGACGGATTTCCTTATTGTTCATTGTGATTCATCAGATTTTGAGCCTCTGAACCAAAACTACCCTAGGAATCTCAAGTTCCTCGTGAGAAACGTAACAGGGGTAAAGGGCACAGGCCTTTCTTGCTCACAGCCTGAAGTTCTGGTTGCGACGGGAGGTTGGATTTCCAGGAGCATGAAGAGTTTGGGATCCCCTGTTTAGTCCTGACAACGGTGATTTAGAAGATGGTGATTCCCCACTGACTTGTACCAATGGAGGCATGAGGACAAAGGAGAGGGAGTCACATTAAAGGGTAATATATTGATAAAAAAAAACTAAATTGCTGTGCTCCAAAGCACATTCTCCTGGAGACTGAAATATTCAAACAGTAATATCTATTCTCCAGTATAAAAGCAAGCAGAATAAACATCCCTAATACTACATGAATACATGAATAATGAAGCATTCCAACAGCAGGATCTGAGGTAGCCCTCTTTAGAGTCTAGTCATTAGTCAACAGGTGGAGGAAATTCTCAGCAATAGGCAGAATTTTACCAGAGTCCTAGAAACCTGAAAAGGACTGATCTGTTCTAGAAAAGGGTAGGTTGTGGTAGCTATAGCAAATGCCAGAAGAAGAGCCTCCTATTTAGAATGAGGCAGTGGTTCCTCCCATATCCCATTCGGGGGGAGAGGGGAGGGGGAAAAGGTGAGGAAGAGGCAAAGAAGGGGAGCAGTTTAGTCAAGGAACTAGCATGGAAGACCCATGGACATGGACAACAAGTGGGATTGACTTTTGGGGGGCAGTGAGTGGGTGGGGAGGGGGACAGAGAGGAGTAAAAAGAGGATGGATGTAATACAATAACAATAAAATTAAATTTTTAAAAATCCCAAAAAACAAAAGAAAAAAGAAAAGGATTGTATTCGCTGTAGTTTATAGTACCTTCCATACCTTTAATATGTTTTGGTCTCATAATAGTTGGTTCTTCCTGACTCATGTTTTTCAGGTAAAATGGCATTTTCACTCATATGTTCTTATAATCATTTTTCTTCCTGGAAACCCCCTCCTTGCCCATTGCTGCCCTTTTCCCAAGCCCTCCTGGGGACTTATCAAAGCAGACAGTGAGTTTTACTGTGTTTATCTGTATGATGATTTTGATTATTCTAATTATATATACACTTTCAGAAAGTGTTTGGTGTTGGTAATTTCAAAACCTAATCATACCAGGGAACACTGTAATTCAAATACTCTCTCGCCTAAAGAGGTGTGAAAATGCTTGTATCTGTGTCAGGTTGTCCTACTTAATAATCTATAACAAATTTTAAAAATGTATAATGCATTTTCACTCTAGGCAAAGACTCCTTAGAAAATTACCACCTTCCTGGCTCCCAGGGCCTTGGTTTTTTTTAACCTGGGTAAGTCTCAGCTTTCCCTAAGTTTTCTCAACCTCCTTTTGATTCACTTTCCATCTGTTGTTTCCACTTTCTCTGTGTTTTGGGTGCATAACTCATCCTTTCTTTATTATTTTCTGAAATTTTATTTCATGTTTTAATTACCATTTATCCCTCTCTTACTCTTTTCCTCCCCCCAGCAATTACCACACGGTTATCCATGCCCATAAGTTCTTTTTATATAAGGAGAGTATTATGCTTAGTGAAATAAGCCAGTCAGTGAAGGACAAATATCATATGATCTCACCTCTTACGGGACAATAATGAACAAAACTAACAACAACCAACACAGAACCAAGTATATGAATACAAGGAATAGGCCTTCAGTGGTCAGGGGAACGGGGTAGGGGGGAGGGAGAGGTAGAGGCAAAGATGGGGAGCAG